>JAWQFJ010003474.1:0-10891 GCA_034096865.1 Theodoxus fluviatilis | reverse complement strand
GGGGAGGAGTAGGAGGAGGAGAAGGAGGAGGAGGAGGAGGAGGAGGAGGAGGAGGGGGTAGAGGAGGAGGAGGAGGAGGGGGTAGAGGAGGAGGAGGAGGAGAAGAAGGAAGAGGAGGAGGGAGGAAGAGGAAGAGGAGGAGGAGGAGGAGGAGGAGGAGGAGGAGGAGGAGGAGGAGGAGGAGGAGGAGGAGAAGGAGGAGGAGGAGGAGGAGGAGGAGGAGGAAGAGGAGGAGGAGGAGGAGGACGAGGAGGAGGAGGAGGTGGAGGAGGAGGAGGAGGAGGAGGTGGAGGAGGAGGAGGAGGAGGAGGAGGAGGAGGAGGAGGAGGAGGAGGAGGAGGAGGAGGAGGAGGAGGAGGAGGAGGAGGAGGGAGGTGGAGGAGGAGGTGGAGGAGGAGGTGGAGGAGGAGGTGGAGGAGGAGGAGGAGGGAGGAGGAGGAGGAGGAGAGGGGAGGCGGAGGAGGAGGAGGAGGAGGAGGAGGAGGAGGAGGAGGAGGAGGAGGAGGAGGAGGAAGACGAGGAGGACGAGGTCGAGGAGGACGAGGAGGACGAGGACAAAACGGGGGTGGGGTGAGGTAAAACAGCAGCGGTGGCAGCGGCTGCGACCGCAGAAGCAGTGGGAGCAGCAGTAGAAGTTATAGAAGCAAGAGGAGCGGAAAGATTAGGATCAGAAGAAGGAGCTTGGGCAGCGAGGCCGGCGGAAAATGAGTGAGGGTAAACGGAGAAGCAAGAAGAACATGAAAGATTGACCATAATTGGTAATTTAAAAAAGGACACGAGGACTCAGAACGACATCCTTAAAAAAATAGATCGTTAACGGAATAAATAGGCTCACTGAGACTAGGAATATTGGAATTCGACAAGATGCTACTGAGCACAATGAATAGAAAGTTGGAGAAAGAAAGAAAGAGAGACAAGAAAGAAAAAAACGGACAGCCTAGTGCCAGCCTCCCCCTGCCTGTTTACAGAAGGTTGGGTGGGGGTGAAATACTGCTAGAGGGGAGGGGGGTTGGGTGTTCCCTGGGGTCAGACACCGCTAATTGGGCATCCTGTCGCCAGAGATGAATGACAGACGACTTGAAGAGGACCTGCGAGTGCTGATGAAATGCTCCCCGGTGCGATCTCGTCCCGGCATCTCTTCCTTCTCCACTTCCACACTGCCAGCCTTGGCTACAGCGGTGCACTCACCAACAGCAGAATACTCCCATGGTTTTCGGGCACGGCAACCCTTGACGTCACTTGCAGCAAGGAAAGGTTGATGTAGCATCACGCTCTTCAGTTTTGGACGTGGGGAATGACAACGAACATCCAGGACGTTGTAGGTTTTGCAGTTTTCCCTCAATGACGCGAGTAACATTTTGTGCAGATATGCATAGTGCTGTCTTTCAATCGCTCGGGCTTGGTAAGTTCGAAGTGAACGAAAGTAATGCAGAGGCACAATATAGACTGATTTCCTAAATTGACATAAATGCTACGAGGAAAGGGTCATGGTGGGGCGTTGTATGCAAATACTCTTGTTCTGTGGCCAGGGGAGCGTTGCTTAGTCTACTTGGTTGGCAAATAAATTCTCGCGAACCAGCCGAAGCGAGGCGGGTTATGTAAATCATCATTTAGCAAGATAAAAGTTCGAGAGAACATGGCGGCGTCCTGGCGCGAGAGTTGGTGAAGAAGTTGCTGTTAGACAAAGTAACTGACAATACAAACGTCCCAGCAGTTTATTCCACTTGATAGAACTTACCAAAGTTTCATCTCTGCGCGGGAACTTTTTCAAAGAAAAGAAAGCAACCCGGTTTCAATGCTGTACAATTTTGTCCCACATGAAGTACCTCGACACACTCCACATCAGTTCAAGGGACATAATGCAGAAAGCGGACATGTACGGCGCAATGAAGCTCCTTCATGTGCGCTACGATAAAAAGATTTCGACTGGGTTTGCCCGTAAATAAGCTATATACATACTCATTGAAATACGCAAATGAACACTCAAACAGCAAATACGTCCGTGTATGTACACTTTTTCATTCTCAGACAATGAGACTCACATTACTGGCGCTGCCGTCTGTGAACAGCAACTCATTTGGCATGGTCTTCACCATTTTAGACCATCCGGCTAGAAGTGGTTAAGTTTCTCCGAAGCTTCCTCGGCAAAACTCGCGTCTCCGTGTGGGCGAGAGGCTGCGGGAAACGCAATCACCTCGCGTTTCTTGCAAGTCCTTGCAATAATAGCGTAATCAACGCGCCGCAATCTTCAACACGGTATAGCTTGCTCACGATGCCTGCTTACGCCGAGTGCAAAGGCGATTAGTCAATAATAACTTTTCCCCCCTACATTTCCCATCGTCCTGTTCGGTTTCTTGTACAGCAGGCAAATGGTGAACGGATTGTTTTGAGTCGTGTGCATCGTCATTAATGTCAGTGATAATACAGATTCAACCGAAAATGTGACCACATGTAGACAAACATGATCTTTCATATCTAATGTCAAAGGCCCAACTATCAGAATGTTTGTATAGTTAATCTATTATGTCGTGAATGTGAATAAAAAGTCAGTCAAAGTGATACAGGCATAGGGTATCCTGTTTCCATTTGAGTTCGGTAACTTCACCGACGGGGAGAAGATTGTTCATTCTTCACTCTTCAGTACTGAACACATTCCTTGTCTTTGCGCCTCCTTGTGACATTGCGTCTCTAATGGGGATGTAACAAACTATATTTCGATATTTATACTGATTTGTGTATATCATAGGATGTCCAGGAAGGATCCGTATCAGTGTACGGTCAAGTGCTCGGTTACTTAAGTCTCATACTCTGGAATCAATTGAAACGATAGTTTTCCCTTGATTTCTGTTTGGGTCATTGTTACGGGGATTTCAATAAAGTTAATAAAAACGGTCCCGGATAAATACAAGATTTTTATTCAATCAATGTAAATCATAACTTCTCATAATCAGAGGTGGAAAAGAAAAGAAAATATAAAAAATATAAAAGTGGAATCACTGATAACATGTTAATGGAGACTTATAAACACAAGTAAAACTACGGTCAATCTGTTCACATGAAACTAATAAAACGTAGGTCAGCCCTTGACACAAAAGACTATTTCGAGCATCCTTCCATCTCTATCTTTGTCTCTCTGTGTCACTCGCTCCTTCATTCAGTAGGCACGTCTGCCGGGCCGACCGTCCGTTCATCTCTTCGTCTGCTTCTCTCTTCTCTTCGTCTGCTTCTCTCTTCTCTTCGTCTGCTTCTATCTTCTCTTCGTCTGTTTATCTCTTCTCTTCGTCTCCTTCTCTCTTCTCTTCGTATGCTTCTCTGCTGTGTGGGCACCGATCTCTATTCTCTGTCTTCTTGCGCTCTCTTATATAACCATCTTCTCACAACCAACTCACGGCCTATTTCTACTCACCACAACCCATACTTCAGAGCGAACACCGCTCATCACCTTGGGGCAGAACTCAACTTCCACTCACTATCCACTTCAATATTTATACAGTCTTTGGACTACTAACTTCACCCTCAACGTACCAGCAAAAATCAACTCTCTCTCAGGTGAGATACTTCCAAAAACCTATTTCCCCATTACAGTCATACAGCCATAAAAATTACCCCATAACCAATTATGAATAATGTGCATGATATACACGTTCTCTTCTGTCTTCAATCGTTCTGTTGGAGCATAATTTGATACTATCTTTTGCAATAACTCTGCCACGAAAGTTAATGTGGCTTTTAACAAGTCATGCCTGATATCTCTTTGAGGTTCTTTTTCAGTTTGGTGTGCGGTAGGTGGCGATTGTATGAAGATCTGGGGCTCGTAGCAGGCGCGTACAAACTGACACTACGTTTGTATTATTGCGATGGTACCTGGCATGTTGAATGGAAGTGTATCCGCACGCCGTCCTGTTGACCCCTGGGTTCGTTATGCCTCACTACGCTTTGGCATGAAAGAACAGTCACAAAGCAACAGCATAACTCCGATGGATGTCAAAATGCACAGCAAAACCGGAAAATGATCTAAGTGCTAGAGATTTTATGAAGACCAATCGAGCTTTAGTGATCTTCTGACCCGCAATTTATGAATCGAAAAGAGGAAAAAGGAAGCACAGATCAGAAGTAATTTTGTCAAGCACAGATAGATCTACGGTTATGCAGACAGACCAAACAGAGGAATCAATAGAGCAACCACCGAGGCCTGAGTGCTTTGGTGTGAGAGGTCTTTCTTTCGGAAGAAATTTTTCGATACTTCTAGAGCTCTGGAGTTCCGACAGAGACAAGGCAGGAAAGAAAGCCGTATTGCTGCCAGAAGCCATTTGCTGACAGCGGCTCATGTCGATGACCCTTTTGACTCTGATCCCCGTGATATAAATCAAAGCGACGCGATAGAAATCCTTCATACTCAATGGCATGCTTCAGTAAAAGCCTCGAAACACGCACAAGTATTTTGCTGACAAAGGACGCCCAGAAAAAAGAGACGCGATGGCTTTCCTTGAAGATTTGTAACAGTCGCGGATGAAATGCATGAAAAACTGACCTGCATAAGTATCCATGGCGGGGGAAATGGAGAGAGAGAGAGAGAGAGAGAGAGAGAGAGAGAGAGAGTCATGAGAGAGAGATAGGCATGAGAGAGAGATAGGCATGAGAGAGAGATAGGCATGAGAGAGATAGGCATGAGAGCGAGAGAGAAGGAATGAGGGGCATGAGAAAGAGAGAGAGAGAAAGAGAGAGAGAAAGAGAGAGATAGAGCGAGAGAGAGGCATGAGAGAGAGACAGAGAGAGAGACAGAGAGACAGATACAGAGACACAGAGACACAGAGACAGAGAGACAGATACAGAGAGACAGAGAAACAGTGAGACAGCGAGACAGAGACAGAGAGAGACGCATACGCACGCACTTGTGCGCGCCCACACTGACACCAAGTGGAAGCCACCAAACTAGCAAGCTAGTTCTCTAGGCACACAGCTAGAAGTCAGACACTTGGGCGCGATTTGTCAAATAAGGATAAACGCATTTTCTTTTGCAATGCTAACCATTGCGAATGGGCAAAATACTAGAACGACCCTAATATCCGTTGTGAAATATTGCATCTCGAAATACTTGGCAAAAAGCGATGCCACAAACAATGTCCAGTTTTCCGTGATATGAGACATGCTGGTTAGACGCTACCTTCTTTCTGACGTTGAAGCAAAGAGTTTTTACCACAAAACGCATCAAAGGAACATTGTCATGGTGATTTCAGACTGGTTTCATTTTCCCCCCTTTTGTCCACGTCTTCGTTCACGATACCATCCTGTGATCCTCGAACATCAGGCGGTTCAGTTTCATGAGTTCACCATTTTGAAGTGAGTCATAAGATGCATTCCCCTCTAGATCTTTGTGTCAATAATCTAGAGGCTGATTGAGTGTCGTATCTTGTGCAGATCTCGTCATAGCTAGTAATCTTTTACTCCACTTTTTGAAAAATGACTTCGACCATTTTTTCGCTGGTTGATCCCACTGCTCCCAGTACTAGAAGCAGACCTTTCTCCGGAGCCTGTTTTTCACCATAAGCTGAGAGCTGACTTTTTTCTTTGTGGAAAGACAACTTTAGTGCTGCCTCAAGGGGTAAGATGAAGGTATCTGGCGATCGGTTTCTTATTCCGAGTGGGTTGAACCTTAGAGTTTCCATTGAAGGCAAGTTGCAACCGTTGACATAATATGCATTCTTTTGATTTCTGCACATAAACTGAGCCTGCATGATCTTGTAATGTATACAACATGAAGGACTATGTGAGTTTATTGCTGAGTCAGATTTCGGTATGATTTTGAATTCTGGTAACTGCAAGCAAACATCAGATAAGGAGTTATTAAAACGAACCATACAGTAGCCGATCGATTTGAAAGTACGGTGTTTGTGTGGGTGTAACGTTATTGTTTTCTGGGACGGGTCTCGTTCAATCAAACGTCGACGAGGATTTAAGATACATATGTCAGTAACTATCACCGCCATAAGACAGCCGGTTGCAAAATACGCCGACAATATTCGCATACAATTTGGCCCAGATCTGTCAATCAATAACTACATGGCAACTTACGGGTGTTTTACCTCACTGAAGCTAGCTGTCGACAGGGGCTAACGCAAGCACTGAATGAAGGGCATTCGAATAGGCACGATTGTCATGTCCAACAAAAGACATACTTTGCCGACGGTTTGCTGTGTCTGGATCCTAAAGCCTCTACGTGAATGGTGACGCAGTGCAAGAAAGGCAATGCCGTAATGCATTTTCGGGATCGCGGCAGCGGGCGGACTAGAAAATATCGGGGGAAAAAGGCCTACCTGTCGAGAGCTATTAGAAATCTACCAGGCACTCTGCTGTGCGTTTCCGAGGAAATGATCCGACAACAGTTTCCACTTGGAAACTCCTGGACGAAGTACAGCAAAAAACTCCCAACTGGCAAAGTGAACTGCCACGACTGCCATTCAGTATCATGGTTGGATAAATTTGATGAAAAAATGTCAAATTGAATAAAGCTAGAGCTCTGGCGTGCTTATTTCCTCGGGCCAGATCGGGCTGATGGGTTGAGTGCCGGATGCGGAGTGGAACGAAAGTGGTTGCATTGAGGAAAAGACATTTTAATCTTATCTACGCCACACATGTGAGACAGGCAACGCTCCCAGAATCGTCTCTACCATGGTTAACATTTTGATAGCGTGGCCTGGAGCAACCATTACAGGGTCCATTTTCACTAATAGGGAGAGACGGCAGTTCTTGACGGCATTTGCCGTAGATTTTAAAAGTAGATATACTTTTTACTTAATATTTTGAAGTCGACTAGTCAACGACTTTCAAGCGGCCGACTGCTAAGTGACACCATCATTCCTCCCCCTCCCCCTTTTACCCCCCCCCCCTCTCCTTGACTTCGTTGCTCAAGGCATCTGATGGTGAAGACAAGTAAAACGAGCAGACTGAGGGTAATGATATACATAGGGGGGGGGGCATAAGAGACGTCTGTTATGCTTTTTGCAGCCATCCACTTTTAAATGTGAAAGACAACAGTTTTGTTTAATCCTTTTATTGAAGTTGTATATAAAGAATGCCTCATGGTTTCATGTTCAACTGAGAAATCCAATAGGGCAGAAAGGTGTCTCTCGAAGGACAACCATGCTCCAATAAACTTGTGGAGTTCAGTATGGATCTCAACATATGTAATTTTTCCCTTGTGGATTCTGTCCGGCCTTCAGCAGAGAAGTATAGGGGCCGAAGAGAGTACGTGTTCAGAGGCTGAGACTGCATCATCATAATAAGAAAGTATCGCAATAAAGTGCATATTCGTAGAATTGCGACTAAATACAAAATAGCCAACTACGTTTAAAATATTGCAAGAGGGGTATGTGAAGATTGTACGTGGTGTCTCTATTATGCACACAAACTGCTTTTGAAGTTATAGCCGCCAGCAACGTGGCACAGTGATAATGTCGAAAGGGGGAAAATCCACTCTTCGTTTCTTGCTTTGGAGCCCGTGCAAGAAGATATGGTTTCTTGATTTCTGTGGGCATTGCAGACTTCACTTCACCTTGTCAAATGCTCTCCAGACGAGGCAGGAGCACGTTGAGTTAAATGGCGCGTTGCTTAGCCTTCCGAGTTGGCAAATAACAAGTTGGTGTCAACATGTGCCAGACATATGGCTGCCTTTATACATGCTCTCAACATGTTGACACATGTTGACACCGGCCTATTCCTCGCAAGATCTTGCGAGGTTCTCAGCGTACGCAACGCGCTCCTGGGGTCAGGGAAAGTCTCCAAACATCCTGGTTGATGACGTGTTCTGTCTGGGACGTATCCTTATGCCTCGGGCTGGTCCACGTCATCAGGTCTGTTCTACGTCATTAGAGCTATTTCGCATTTCGAAGCTGCCATCAGGAGTTCACCTGAAGGAAAGAATGAGGGATCAGCGAAAAAGTTCCAAAACATCTATTCTGTAGCATATTTTCATTGAATGCATTTTTGTAGGTTTGTAATTTGGTGACAGGCAGCAACATCGATTTTACTTCCTGAATCTCTCTCTGTCTCTATTCTCTCTCTGTCTCTCTCTCTGTCTCTCTGTCTGTGTCTCTCTGTCTGTCTCTCTCTGTCTCTGTCTGTCTCTGTCTCTCTCTGTCTCTCTCTGTCTCTCTCTGTCTCTCTCTGTCTCTTTATCTCTCTCTCTCTCTGTCTCTCTCTCTCTCTCTCTCTCTCTCTCTGTCTCTCTCTCTGTCTGTCTCAGTCTTTCTGTCTGTATCAGTCTTTCTGTCTGTCTGTCTGTCTGTCTTTCTGTCTTTCTGTCTGTCTGTCTGTCTGTCTGTCTGTCTGTCTGTCTGTCTGTCTGTCTGTCTGTCTGTCTGTCTGTCTGTCTGTCTGTCTGTCTGTCTGTCTGTCTGTCTCTCTCTCTCTGAATGGGCGTATGTGCGCGCGCATGCACGCGTGTGCGTATGGGCGTGCTCGGGTTCATACAAGCATGTTTGCATCTGTGTGTACGCTCGTATATACATACACACATGACTGTGTGCATGTGCATGCGTGTGTTTCTGTGCACGCGCGCGCGCCCGTGTGTATGCCTGGGGGCAGTTATGAATGCACTAATGAAACAAACACGAGACAAGCATAAAATCTATGCGATCAAAGTATTGCGTCATTTTCCACATTCTTTTGAGAAACGGCATCTTGTGGCGATAATTGTTTAGCTCGCTCATTGTGGATTTGCGATTGTATGTGGTGAGCTGTTTCCCCTTCATCGTCTTAATCCAAAAGCATTCCTCGGTGTTGCAAAGATATATTATACTTCATTATCACGTTAGTTTTTCCGCCGGATTTAATCAACCATCGCAGCCTAAGTCATCAGTTTCTTCTAAATCTTTAACCGACAAACCCGAGCATTTCAGGTAGCTGATTTTGACAGACCATTTGGTGCACTAGAAGGCCGTTTACTCATTAAGGGGATCAACAATAATCATATGCCCATCAGAAAATGCTTCTCCTTGATTGACAAAAAAGAATTTAAAGTGTTCACTTTCATACGCTTGATTCCATTTGGAAACGTCAGCGAGCATACGTTTGAGAAGAAAGAAGCATTGCTGTCCCTGGCAATCATTTGTGATAATAGTTTAGATGAGATGATTCCTTCGTCCGCTTCTTGTTTTTAAACTTTGTGACCAAAGCAGAGTATTATTTTTCCCCCTAGCGTTCTGGTCCTGAGGATCTAATACGCCCATCCTGAGAGTCCCTTTGATGCAAGCTCCTGTCGCAAGCTGCGCCACTTCCGCAAGAAAATCACCCCGACGCAGTTCCGGCTGAGATCAGATCCGGTGTGGCCCAAACGACGCCCCCTGTACAGAGAAGTCAATATTTCAAATCTGTGATGCAGGAATTGGTTATCTGTACATCTCTTGGGCCAGACTGAAATAATTGAACGGTGAGACGTGCATATTGTTATTTCAACGCACATAAATAGTCCGTTAGTTCTGAATGAGGCTAATTTTCCAAGTAAACAGAGATGAGAATAACGTCCCGAGCCTATACAATCTTCCTCTCATCTCTCTCTCTCTCTCTCTCTCTCTCTCTCTCTCTCTCTCTCTCTCTCTCTCTCTCTCTCTCTCCGACTGTCTTTCTATATATGTGCGTGTGTGTGTGTGTGTGTGTGTGTGTGTGTGTGTGTGTGTGTGTGTATGTGTGTATGTGTGTTTGTGTGTATGTGTTTGTGCTGATGTGTCATTCTGTCCATCTGTTTAATGATCGTTTAGTATATATATGTATATGTCTCTTTGTTGTATACCCATTAATCTATTTGCCGGCCTGTCCGCACGCCCGCACGCCCGTCCGTCCGTCCGCCCGCCTGTCCGTCCGCCCGTCTGTCTGAAAGTCCTGACATCTTTTAAACGCAATGCGTTCGTTAAAACTTTATTAATCTAAATCACCGTGGTTAGAATATCACTTAAAAAACGCATTGTTTACGCTCCAGGAAGACATCGACTCCAGACTTTCAGGTCAAGGCATAGAAAAGTCTTCTTGGAAAACTACCGAAAAGAAATCCAGTGACCACCATCTCCGTGTGGATAAATTAAAGCATCTTTCACGGGACGCATGAAGCCCCTTTTTTGAGTGCGAGAACTGCAGATACTTGTCCCTTCAAGCTGTCGTAACGATCAGTGAAATCATAATTATCAAAACGTGAAAATACCTGCACAGATTATTGTGTTGAACGCTCTTTTCGTTGAAGGAGATAATTATCATTATCATTGAATTATTAGTCGGGTGGAATCAATACCGCAGTCATAGCGGACAGCAGACCAAAGGTAAAGCAAGATAACTTTTTCACCTCGAGAGCTATTTTTAAAACTAAGTATCATTGCTTCGTCCATCGCTACAGTCTCGATATTTTTATGGACCAGACAGTAGGGTAATACAATTGGGACGAAAAATTGCCGACAAAGACGACGGCCACAATGACGACATCAACGACGACACCGAAAATGAGAATGAAAATGAACTGACTGACGTCAAAGCAAGGACGCCAAGCGTAACATGGAATAGGTGTATATCAAGGAACAAAGACACACACACACATACACACACACATACACACACACACACACACACACACACACACACACACACACACACACACACACACACAGAGTAGGACGATACAGTTTTGGTTTAAATGGCAACACGAAAAGAACCGGTGTTGAGGAAAAGGTACGAGGTTGCTATTTCACCGGCTCGTGGGCTCAGACAAGCGTCAATGTCAACGAGCTCTGTAAATAGTCTCGAGGCGTTCTATTTTTGCAGTCAGCATGACGCAACAAAAGCTTTTCTCTGTGACATAACTAAGGTCACACCAAGTCCATGTCACCTCGAACAGACCTGTGACGTGATT
>JAWQFJ010003473.1:45000-91250 GCA_034096865.1 Theodoxus fluviatilis | reverse complement strand
GCTTGAATATGACTAAAGAGCTTGTATTCAGACAAAATTTGGAAACAAAAAACAATAATGTTGATATCACTTTTCAAACTCAATCAAACAAGCAAGCTCACAAACAAATAAGCGATTGAGAAAGCAAACGAACACACACATAAGAATTATGCGTTGAATAAAAAGAAAACGAAAGGATATTCATAACATCCTCTTTAATCATAACATCCTCTTTAATCATATAGTCACACCCTCTTGGCTCCCTCCCTGTCCCCCCCCCCCCCCCCCCCCCCACTCCTCTCCAACTATTACTTGACTGATCGCACATTCCAGTTCTCCCAGTGCACACTGCACAGGCCCGCTCAGTCACGTGATGTCCCGTCCACGTTGCTGATGTCCAGTTGTTACATGCTGCCTGGGATTACACGTGCGGACACCGTTGAAGATACTCGCTACCCTGCGGGTTCCCAAGACTATGGATATGCAACCCAGCGCAATCCAAAAGGCATTTTCCCTTTTCTTTTCTAAGTGATCGCTATAATCATACACAATACTCAGTCACTTCTTGTAATAACTCCTTTTCCAAAACCAGACTCTGTCTGCCTTTTCTTCACTCAATTTGGATACCGAGTCCTGTAGAATTACCTCAATAACTCTAGAATAATACCGGAAACGCCCTTTGAGTTACTTCCGGTTGCTGTGGATTGCATATCCGTAGTCTGGGCGTGCCGCCTGCAGAAAGCGTGCTCTAATGCAGCGCTGCTCGCGTCCTCAGCACGTCCATCGCCTCGGAACGCACGTGCAACACGTGTGTGCGCTGCACGGAAGCTCTACCGTGATGACTCCTCCAATCCTTGCACAGGAAGCAGGGTACGGTTTTACATAGCGGGAAAAGGCAGTGGAGCAATAACATGGGTGACTTTGAGCATTCGATCAGATGAGATCTTTTCTTGTGTCAGGAGAGGCGCAAGTTGCATTTTTCACGTTCAGTGAAAGGGAAAACCAATCATAGCTTTCACTGAATGCAAAGACGCTGGTTGTTTGTGTTCACACGAAGCAACATCAGCATCAGTGACAGTGAGAGTCACATCCAAAGGAAGAGAAGAGATAGACAAGTGTACACAGCTCTCCAACTGGCTCAAAGTCCGTCTTGCAAAACTGTTGCCGTTTCCCGTCATCGCCAGACACGAGTAGAGGTTTCAACCCGGCCTGAAACCTACATCGACATAAAGCGTCGGGGTCTTAGAGCATGGCGGGGAACTCGATCACAAAACTCTGGCACATCGCACTAATGGATACAGTTCTAAAGTCAACGTTCCTGTCGGACACCGTGGGCCAAGTCATGCAGGGTGGCATTGGGAACAGCTTCAGCCCAACGGATTCCTATCTACACTGGTCCGCAAAAGTTAAGGGCCACATAAACATTTCTATCTCAAAAGGTAACAAATTTTTAAAAAATCTGCAATTCAAAGAATGATTTAATTCAACATTCAAGCAATTGATTTATGCCAAAAATTCATTGACAAGTCAAAACTCATTAGCTTAGCATCCGTCAGAAGCACCCCACCCTCCTTTCTGAAAGTTGCAAGGAAAGTCCAGCCAGTTTGTCCATGTTCAATAACGCGTGTGGCCACCATTTGCTGCCAAACAATCCATCACCCGTTGCCTCATCGAGCGGTCACGGTTCTGCAGCATATGTTGTGGGATGGCGAGCCACTCCTGCTGCAGGAGCTGGAAGAGCTGAGCAGCATCTGCGGGATGGGAGTGATTGTTCACTACGCGGCGTCCCAGAATGTCCCACAAGTTTTCAATGGGAGCCAGGTCTGGGGATCGTGCTGTCCAGTCCATGCGGACAACCTGCTGACGCTGCAGAAAGTCCCTCACCACCACAGCACGGTGAGGGGTGGCGTTGTCGTCCTGTAGTCAGGAGCCACGTCCCATGGTCCGCAGAGTGGGAACGATGATCGGCCTGACAATCTCATCTCTGTACCTGATGCCGGTCAGGTTGCCTCGGATGAGGTACAGAGGAGTCCTCCCATAGAGATGAAAGCCTCCCTACACCATCACAGATCCCCCTCCATAACGATTGTGCTCTTGGACGGAAGCATCGACGAATCGCTCGCCTTCACGTCGCCACACGCGCCTCCGAGCATCACTGTTCGACACGGTAAACCGAGATTCATCGGTAAACAGGACTGTGCCCCACCGCTGCCTGTTCCAGCGCTGGTGGTTGCGGCAGAACGCCATCCGAGCTCGGCGATATCGTGGTGTCAGCGGTGTTCGGATGGCAGGGACCCTTGAGTGGAGATCCACCTCGTGCAGGCGTCGCTCGACGGTGTCCTGGGAGATGGTAACGTTGGTGGCCGTCCTCCCAGTGACTCTCAGGGTCCTGGCAGTGATTGCTCGGTCACGCAGCGTCAAACGTTGAAGATAACGGTCTTCGTGCCGGCTCGTTGCTCGTGGGCGTCATCAGCACTTCCGGTGGTATGGAACCGTTCGTGCAGGCGTGAGATGACAGAGTGGCTCACTCCAAGCCGTCTGGCGACATCTCGGCAGGGAGTTCCATCCTGAAGCCACCCCAGCGCTCGTCCACGATCAAGTGCTGACAGTCTCTGTCTTGGAAGCATGACTATTGAGAGCCTTGGTTGCGGCCCTTAAATACCCGTAGGTTTGTAACTTTTGCTGAACAGTGGTCACTACGGACATGGCTTGCACGTGCAATATACCAGAAACCTGCAGCGACATTGCTTCTTCAGCGAAACTCGACTATACTTTGTAAATTTCTCGTTAATTTGCAACGTTTTTGGCTCCGCTGACAACACCTTCGCTCAACGGCAATGCCTGCATAACAGGTTTAGACACTAGCAGCAATAAATAAAGTTGCAGCGTAGCCCACCTTACGTCATTTTCAGCGTCGTTGTCTCGGTGTAAAATAAATATTTGTAAAGCTACTGATAACAAGGGCCGGCCCTTAACTTTTGCGGACCAGTGTATATCCCTGAAAACCGGCGCCCAGCGTCGGCGAAAACATCTAAAGATTACCGCCGCGCTGATGATAGCGTCACCCTCCACGCCAGAGTTACGTCGTTCTTTGTCTGAAGAAAACAACGCCGAGCCGTCTCCTGTCTCGTCTGAAGAATACCGACGCTTGAAAAAGCAAAGGCAGAGGCCCTTATGAGAGAATACAATTTGCTACGTTTGTGAAAGAATACAATTGCTATCCCCCTTCCCCTTCCCCTCTTTCTTCTCGCCGGCGCCTCCAGATCTGCTACGAGTGTCCCGAGGGCAGGGGCTCTCGTGAGTGCTGAACGGTTTGCTGTTGAACCACATCGACATGCAGCTCGCGTTCGCGAGCAACAGCCGAAACAGGAGTGTGGGGACTCGGACAGATAAGTTATCATTTTTGATCGGCTGGCGGGCCATTCGTTCTCTTGATTGAGTATATTTATTGTTGTTTCTCCATGATTATCCCTCGCGCTAACCTTATTCATTCCTCGATCACCTTGTCATTGTAATTAAAGATATTTTGACATTTGACCTATGACCTCACCGTCTTTCTGTCTTGTTCGTGTTTGCTGGAATGATAGTGTGAGAAAAAGCTTGTTCAGGAGTACAAAGCGCTACATGAGCGCTTCATGTTGTCAATTGAGCGCTCTTTGCCTCTCGAACACCTACAGATTTTGTGCAGCACTTCACTTGTTAAAGGGGAGGTAAATCTTGTGCGCCCCATGTTGTGTTGATAGACGCTAAGAAAGTGTTTTCTTTGCCACAGACATCGTTTATGCACGTTTAAATGTATTCTGCATGAATAAAGTCCACTACTGTGCCATCCTTACTTGCCATTACTCGCGCATACAGGGCGCTAGGGGCAAATAAAGCCCGTTCCAGTCCCAAAATGATGTTTCTGAGGGTTATTTTACACATCGACGGCCAGTGCGGGATCTAAGACGCCATTTTGAAAATGATTCAAAATCGTCTGAGTCGCCTCGGATCGGTGATACAGAGCGCTGCTCAGCGCTGAGTGAATCACGCCCCAAAATTGCTGTTCAGGAGTAAATCACATGCAGCGCTGTGCAGCGCTTTGCAGCGCTGCGCCTCCTGAACAAGCCTAGAGTGTTAGGCATGGGCCGAGTGAATTCCCCTAGACCTTTGACCTTTCAGTGAATCGTTGTAAAACGAGCAAAGTCCGGCTCGTAACAAAGTGTTTGCCGAAAGAGAGCATTCTTACTTATGTTGAGTTACGTGGAGAAATACAAATATTTCACTCTATTGAGTCCACAGTTTTTCGTGAAGGTTTTTGATCAGTTTTCGGCAGTTATAAAAACATTAACCTTTACGTTGATTTGGATTGCTGCTTGACACTTCAAAACTCCGCTCTTAATTTCCTAATAAATTCCACCTCCTGTCTGAATTGTCGGAGCAGTATGTTGAATGTTTTATTAATTGATTTAAAAAAAAACAAACATACGAACTATCCCTTCTTGTTTCGATATTTGATATGAACAGCGACAGACTCTCAAGTAAATATCAGTGCACCCCCATCGATATTTGACAAATTCTGTCGTTGTCTTCTACACTCTAGTCACCAAGGACAATCACCGCGTGCTATCCGCGTTGTCCTCGGGCCCAACTTAGAAAAGTCTGCTACCTTCCAGGCTTGATGGCAAAGACATCCAAATACGTATTCAGATTACACACACACACACACACACACACACACACACACATACTCGCACACACTCACACTCACAATCACTCACACTCACAATCACACTCACACACACGCCCTCACGCACGCGCGCTCGCGCACACTCACACGCACAAACGCACACACACACACACACACACACACACACACACACACACACACATACTCACACACACACTCGCACTCACTCACACTCACACTCACTCATACACACACACACGCCCTCACGCACGCGCGCTCGCGCACACTCACGCGCACAAACGCACACGCAAACACACACACACACACACACACCCACACACACACACACACACATACTCGCACACACTCCCACTCACAATCACTCCCACTCACACACACACTCCCCCACACACACACACACACGCGCCCTCACGCATGCGCGCTCGCGCACACTCACACGCACAAACGCACACGCAAACACACACACATACACTCACGCTCACATGCACACGCACGCATATGTATATACACACATAAACACATACAACGCAACACACAAATAACTAGCACGCACATACACACACACACACACGTACACACACACACGTACACAAACACAAGTACACACACACGTACACAAACACACACGTATATGCACACACACATACACGCACACATACACGCACACATACACGCACACATACACGTCGGAGGTTGGTTCAAGGGTTGAGAGTCGGGGACTGAGGCTGAGTCCGACGAAGATGGGATGGAGCAGTCATGACTGTGTGTCCGTTTTCTGCACAAGCAGCAAAATGACACGACTCCCTGGCGTCAACTTTTCTGTTTTCCTTTGCATTCTTTTTCTCGTGAATTTTCAAACAAGAGATTTGGAAATTTACCCCGCTGAGATTTAAGAGAAGCCTGAGAAAGGAAGAGGAGCAGATAGGATAACAAGATAAACAAAGTAAGGATGAGAGGGGGAAAATCCTTCATAACTCTGATAAATATAATGAAATTCGTTGCGTTTTTATGAATAAAATGTACTTTTATTGTTTGAATAAAGTGCATTCTTTTAATGCCACTTTGCCACTAAAACGACACTCCATCCATGATATCAACTGCTGGTAATGTACGCAGTCAGGGTTTTGTGGACTCTTCCGTGACGATGCCCGACGTGTTGCGAAAGGCAACGACACAATGCGAACAAAGAGGCAAATAACTGTGTCGATCAGGAGGACTAAATGACAGCGATAAACGTCTCGGTTTAAAAGGCAGCGCGTGATGTGCGACAGTCACTTCCATAGCAACGCTTCTCATGAAAGCGCCAGCAGCGAGCAGTCAGATCGATGATTTATATCTCCATTTAGAAGTATTACAAAAACGTGCTCAATTCGACGTCGGGGCAATTCCACTTATGCCAGTACGCAATCTTGAGTCGACGACACCTACGTCTGACAGCAACAGGGAACTAAACAAGCGTGTCCGACAGTGCTACATAGATAGAGGCGGATGACTCACGCAGGAGTCTGAAGGTGGGCTGTAGCCTGTGGTTATGGCGGGCTCCACAATGGACTCAGTTTGCAAAGGAGCTCGCGCGATCACTGAGGAAAGGTGTGGTCACGAGCTTCCAGCACGACTCCAGCTCTTCACACCACGTCGCCGTCAGTGCGAGGAGGAAGCAGCTTTGATGCAGGCCTCCACGCGGACTTGGCCGACAAAGGGGAAATGGTACACTTACAAGAGGCCGCGATGCATCGCGGTAAATGGAGATGTGATCACCACGCCAGTCAGGGCGTCTTAGAAAATGCCTCGTCTTAGAAATGCCCCGTCTTAGAAATGCCCCGCCCAGACCTGGTTCAGTGCACATCTCTTCGCCTTCCTTGGAGCGGCGTGGTGAGACTGGATGGCTGTGACTGTGATCGACTCACATCGGCAGCAAGAAATTCGCTGTTTGGTTCCTATTCATTGCTTCGTCGAGTACGACGTTGATAGCCATTGGTGAAATGGCCTGGAACTCGTTTCTGTCGAAACGAAATGCTTGAAAGGAAATGCATTCGAGGTGGGGGCACATTGAACAAAGCCTGTGTGTCCTCAATGTTTTCCAGGGCTTTCAAGATGCTACGGGCGATGACTCAACATCTCTGGACACATTTGACATTGATAATATTTTCCCACATGCATCTGGTTCGAAAAGCGCTATCATGTGATTGCGTTAGCTGTACATGTTTTCCTGCTTTCCTCCAGACACCCGTGGACTGGAGTAAGAATAGACCCACCGAATCTCCCAATGCGATTCGCAAGCGGCGAATAACTGGGGAAATCCAAACCTGACTTGTTCTTACTCGAACGAGCTCTAGTGACTTTCGTGGTCAATGGCCTTACGTAGTCCACGGAGACTAAATGGCCGTAAAACTGCAGTAATCAGTATAAGCAGCAGCAGCAGTTCCATCACCATCACCACCACCACCACCACCTCTATCATCATCATCATCATCATCATTTCCACCCTATCGCAATTGTGCATGCATTGTAAATTGACCAGAAACAGCGCATACAATTGGTAGCGATGTGGTTGTATGAAGGATGTGACATGGATGGGGTGGTGAGTTCCTATGTTCGTAAAAAGAAAGCTAAAACTCTGCAGGGAAAAAAATAACCAAAACACAACTTTGAGACTTCGGGCGGGATACGAACCAGCGACTTCCCGGTGAACGTCAAATACTGTGTGCTGTGGATGTGCATGCAGTGGGTCGTAATAGTACAGTGATCAGCAGTCTTGGCCTCCATGTTTATTTACTACTCTAAAACACCTGACGGCCTGCGATCTTGGTATGTCGAAACAGAGCACAGAAAGATCTTCCTTAATAGCCCTTTGTATTACAAATACGAAGACGAATAAAATGGTAGACATAGAATACGGTGCCGGTATCAGATCATACGTTTCACTGGTAGTAGGGTGACAAAAATCCGAGGGTAAATCCTTTGAGCGTCTAACTCCTTCAGGCTCAGAGGCTCGTGTGAATGAAATGGTAACAGCATCCCTTTGTGTGTTGCGCTTGACGACGACTTTCTAGTCGAAAATGTGTGCTATTGTAATTATGTTCATTTTCGTCTTTGTAATACGAGCAAGTTTCGAAGGAAAAACATCCTGCTCTCTGTTTCATTTCAACATCCATCAGCAGAGACATACTCCAAGAACGAGTTGACAAAAAATCTACAGTGGCAGTTTCCTGAACGGTGTCAATGCATATAATGTGGGGTGTGAGCGTTTGGCACGGCCAATCCGACGATGACGCTAGAGGTAAACTGGCAGGCCTCTAGGACGTTTGACTGGCCCCAGTACAGAGGGTCTCTGATCCGATCTTGTCCAGCCGCACATCCAGCCCACAGGAAAACTGCAGACGAGGTGGAGAACTTGTCAAAGAAGCCAACAACCGCTGAAAAAAAAATCACCCTGCAGCCGTTTCCATAAGCAACACACAACAAAAAGAGCGAAGTTATTTGGCATTGTTTTATTCAATAGTACTCGCTGTGCCTGCTTGACACGTAAGCTATAAAAAATACTTTTTTTATTTAGCTGGACGAAAACTCCAGAATTTATTTATAGCTTTAGCTGGGCAGGTTAACCACAGGAGCGTAGCTTGCGCGTCGGCGACACTCCTCGCGTCTTTACAAATTATGTTGCTTTGGAGGGACACGTCATCGCCAGGTAAAATTAAACAGACATGTAACAATCTCAAAGCCTCGCATTTTCAAACTCTTTTGCCAGCATGATTAAAAACAAACTTCTATAAATACCCCAACAATCCCATGCTGCGATTAAAACTCCACCAGAAACATCCGTGAACATTCCGAGCAACCGACATGGGATGGTGAGAATGTAGAACGAAGAGCATCAGGCATGACTTCTCCACACCAAATATTGTCCGAGGGGCGATTACGCGGGGTTCAAACTTTCTACTGCCGTGTACACTTTTTCTGATGTTTAGCTCAGTACGCCCCGATGGCAGCCATCATTTGACAAGAGTCAGATACTGAAAACAGCGAAGGAAAGCCGCTTGCATGACCCCTTTCCACCCAACTTTAACAAATACGTTTTCCAGTAGCCTCCTGAGAATGCTCTTCAGACATTTAAACATCCATCCACAAGGCTTGCTTGTTAAAAGTCTGTACAATTTACACAAATATCTACAAAAATACTACAAATTATACAATACGTGTTACTGTAAGGTTGTGTAAAGGAACGTATGTTACAAATAACAGACAACTATATTGCAGTACAAGGATGAGTATTTCATGAGGTGATGGCTATGTACAATGTTAGATGTTAGTATTGCTTTTTGCAATGGTATAGTGTATAACATGACTAAGTTTTGAGGTAAAATATCAAGTGTTCAGCAAAACTAACCTTTTTTTTCGAATACCATATCATTCTAATTCCACAGAGAAACGAAATTGTCAGACATCATCATCTAAACTTCACGTCGTTCCAATCTCTCCCGCTTCACAAAACACTTAGTGATTTACACGATTTGCCCTAACTTTTTTCTTCTTCCATGATAATTCAAACGATAACATGAAATATCAGTGGAAGCTTTGCATAGGTACCACATAATAGAAGGAGGTAGTGAATTTCCAAATCATCGTTACATTTTACTTCTTAATTGATTTAAGACAATCACCAAACTGTCATTTTGAGTTGCCATATGCCTTAGAGAAGCGAAAGGTTTTCCCACGAGCCTAACTCTGCATGATGCAATTCACAAAGCCGGCTTGCAAAGGCTACCGCAGTAATATCACAGGGTAGTGGACACACACAAGACGGGCGAGTTGGCACGCTTCAGGAACAAAGATTTGATTCCGCAGGAACTATTTCCCCGGCAGGGAATCGGCCTTGTGCAGCTGTGGTCCTGACATGCCTGATTATCTGTGCTCTGCGACAGGAGTAAGTACAAACGCTTTGAAACACTGGCCAGCTCAGACCGAACAAGACTCAAAACATGGGGTTTATGCAGTCTGAACGACCTCAAACGCCCTGGCGTGATGAACGAGTCTACAGCTCGCCATCGGCTAATTGCTAATCTCTTAAATTACGTCTATGTTATTTGTGCAAGACTGGAAACTACATAATATTTACTTGTGGCCGTACGCGGCCATTTGTCGTTGTTCCGACAATGCAACAAGGAAGCTCCGTGCTGTCTCTAAATCTGAACAGTGCACAACGTAAAGTGCCTAGCTTTCGTAGAAAACGAGTCGTCGCGAAGATATGATCTATCTTATGATAGAGCTCTCATGGTATAAAATGCTATGTTTCCGACCACGACACGTCAGTCGACGACAGGCAGAAAGTCAGTGAAGGTGCATTTGTGCAGCCTTTAAGGAATGCAGGACTACGCCCTCAGCCACCCCTGACCTGCGGACAGCGAAAGAAACCGTCAAAGCCACCCTAAGGTTGTCCGTTCCTTGCACCCAGTGCCTGGCTGACGCTCTGAACACAGGTATGCTGATTTGGTAGTTTGGCTCTTGTCCTCCTCTCCACACCACTCATGAACTGATGGATTTTTGACGTATTGCCTGTCGTATTACAGAAACACCCGTACTCCACTTTGGCAGCGCTATTGGATTCTATGTACAGAATTTGAACGAATGTAAAAAAACAAGGAAGTCATGCAAAGACAACGAAGACACTACATCACAAGGCCAAAAGCCCCAACTGTCTACAATCTCAAGTTTCTAGCAACGCCACCGTTGCCAAAGAGATGGTCGCGAAGGAGAGGTGAGGTTTGAGGTGGGAACTCCACAAGTCAACAACACTGCATGGATTACTGCTCCCTCCAGCATACGTCTCCTCAGTCCGGCTGCAGTTCAGTTCAAGGCACGTCAGTGGGGACTGCAAAGAACTCTCCCTTTCTCCTCTATGTAGTCCTGTCCAGTCCACTGTGCGTGCAACCCACAGTGAAAATATTCTCCTTGCACCGTTGCCTCACGGCAGAGATCGGTCAGGCAGCGACAACGTGAGTTTTTGTTATGCATGATGTGAGTCTACCCCTCTCTGCTCAGTTACAGGGTCACATGGAGGGGTTTCGCGAAGACTGTTGGTGAATCTCCAGTATTCCTTAGGACGAAATGCCTCCTCCAGCCACGTAGCTCTCACTGCAAAGATATCACAGTAACTACACTCAGCTGCTTTGCTGTCTACACACGTCAGAGGAGAGTTTCAGTATCCTGCGCTTCCAGAATAAACTTTATTATATTTTTGTCTTGTGGTGATCTGTCTTCTTTCGTTGCCATTAATATCATCGGCCACTTGTGCAGGTCGCCGTAGATCTGCATCGATGTTGTTGGCACTGGTTTCACAGGCATAATGTAGTTTGATCAAAGTACTCATTGCACTGTGGTGATGCTCTCTGACATGCCACATGATGGTCCAGTCCCGCAGTGAACGTGGCGAGAACAAGTGCTTGTGCCTTGATGGCATTTAGTTCATGCTAGATTCCTCCACAATGCATTTTCGTAGTCTCTACTTGCAGCTAACTCACTAAAACAACCGCGTCTGCGCAAGGGTTGTACACCCTTAATCACACAAACAAACTCTCCTCAAGTCCAATCATGTTCGTTTTTCACGTCCACGTCCTGGAAAGTCCAGACACATCAACTTAACAAGCTCTGTCGCTGGACAAAATTTCACCCTCCCTCCAAAGACCAGGTCACATTTGGAAATCTGGAACGAGGACGACCAGACGACGGTCACACGTAGGAAACGTCCGTGAAGCTGAGGGACTCGGGGTCGGACATGACGCCACTGCTCTCGGAGCGGGCGCGACCGCCATAGCGGTGGAGTTCGTGGAGGTCCTCTGAGGAGGAGGAGAAGGAGGAGGAGGAGTGCCAGTCCACGGCACACTGGGGTCCGAGTCTGCCCACACCTCGTCTGCTGGAGGAGGGCGTGGAGGAAGACGTGGGCGAGGTGCGCCCTCCCAGTCCGCTGTTGCTGCTGCCCGCGCTGCTGGAGGACGAGATGCTGACGCGAGATTCGTCCTGCAGACGCCTGAACGGGGGAGGGTTGACGTAAGGAGGGGGGTTGCCACGGACCGTGGATGGCTGGCTGGGCCTGGCGGCTTCAGCGCTTTGCTCGACATCCCCTTTGCGTGGGTCGTACAGCTGCTTCAGTGTGGCCACGCTCCAGGGAAGAGCGCCAGAGGTCTTCCTGCTGGCCGCCTCTTCCCTCTCCACGCTGCCCCTGTCTGCTGACGAAGACGCCGTCTGGCGCTCTAGCGTCCGCGCCTTCTCGCTGCTCCTCTCCGTCTGTCGCGCTTCGCTAGTCCTGTCTGGGACAGTGTCTCGGCCGCGACTCTGCAGGGAAATGTCCAAGGGTTTACTCAGCGGATCCCTTACTCCAGACGTGCTTGCTGCACGTGCGGCCTGCCCTCGCTCTACAGACGTCCCCACTCTCGTCCTGTCCGCACTTCGACTATCTCTGTCAGAGTCCCTGGCCGTGTAGGCGCCTCTCTCCCTGAGACGTGCGGCGCCTGCGACCAACCTGGAACTCACTTTCTCGGCACTGATGCCACTGCTGCTGTTGCTGCTCTTCATAGAGTCCGTGCTCACAGTCTGCTGGGTGATGGTCACCACAGTGGTGGTGGCAGACTGCAGGGGGGAGGGGGAAGGGGTGGAGCTTGACACTCCTTGCCCTGCAGGTCTTCGCGTCTCCTCAGAGGGGTGATAGAAGAAAGACGCCTGAGTGCAGGGTGAGTGACGGCTGGGGCTGGAGTCGGATCTTTCCCTGTAGGGGGGAAGACTCCGACCCTCCCCAGAGGCTGCAGCCCCACCCCTGGTCCTGGAGCCAAGCTTGTTCAGGTGCTCTGAGGAGTCGCTCAGCGAGCGGTGCAGGCCTGAGGGCGAGGGCAGGGCCAGGCGAGTGGGGTCTGAGGATTTGCGGGGGGACTGGAGGGGGGCTGGGGTGTTGGAGGAGGGCTGGGTGATGTCCAGACGAAATCTGCGTCCCAGTTCCGTCAGTCTGGAGCTCAGGGCACGTGACTGTTCGCTGGCAGCAGAGGAGGAGGTGGAGGAGGAAGAGGGAGAATGCGAGGAGGTCTGCCTGGTTTGCACCGCCTCCCGCTCGAAGCGCTTCATAGAGTCATCGAAGACATTATTTGGATCGACCCTCTGATACTGCATCAGGGACTGTGGAGTGAGCGTGACGTAGTACTCCTCCTCTATCACCACCTCCTCTTCCTCCTCTTCCTCCTCGTCCTGCTGCTGCTGCTGAGGCGGCAGTTGCTGCTGCGGTGAGTTGAGCTCCTCGGACAGGGCTCTGCCCACGGCCTCCCCCACGTTGAGCCTGGCCCTGGCGCGCTCCATGGCACGGCTATTGACTGCGGCCATGCTGGCTGAAGGCGAAACGGAAGTCGTGCTCGACATTGACGTGGCGAAAGAGACGTCATTCGAGGAGGCGCTGACGTCACTGGGCAGGGAGAAGGTGACGTCATGTCCGGCCCTGCTGACATCCATGACGGACTTGGTCTTGCAGTGGCGCTGCTCGTAGTGCATCTGGCGGTAGGCCTGGAGCGACTCCTCGTACAGCTCCTTGGCGCGTCTGCTCCTGCCCTTCTGTATGGCCGTCTCGTGGTCGGACAGATCCAGAGGGATGCCGGCCTGTAAAAGTCAGACAGAGGTCAGCAAAACGTCCACAAAGAGGTGAAGAGGGAAAAAAAGCAAAGTAGAAGATAACGCAGAGAAAGGAATGTACGATAGGTAAAGGAATAGTCGTCAGACAGAGTATAAAACCAGAATTTTAAACTAAATCTCATGAACAAAATGTCCATCTGCTAGTTTGTCTGTTCGTCCGTCCATCCACCTGTAGGTTCGTCGTCTGTGCACGACTGTCTATCCATTCGTCAGTCCATCTATTTCTCCTTCTCACCTTGAGGAGGCTTTGGCGGTGCACGGCATCTTGGTACGCCGGGGGTCTTTCGGGACGACCGGGGGAGCCTGCGTTTGGGCGAGGAGAGGCGGAGTCGGAGCTGGACAGGTCTTGCATGGACATGGCAAGACGGCTGCCGGCCCCGTAGGAAGGTGGAGAGGACTGCTGCTGGTACAAGGAGAAGCGCGGCCGACTGACGTTTTCCGAGGCGCTGGAGGGTCGGGGACCCGTTAGCTCCGTGGGAGAGAAGTCTCGAGAGTCGGTCCCCCCTCGCTGCACCTGCATCAGCAGCTCGTCGTCGTGGCTGGCCCGCAGGGGGGCGTGCTCTTTCCTGGGGGTGTGGCGTAGCCCAGACAGCAGGACTCGGGGTGGAGGCGATCCCTGGCCTATGCTCTTGGTCAGAAGCGTGATCTCTCGCTTTTGTGGCATGTCCAGAGGCTGGCTCCTCCCCTGGGGAAAGGACGGGGCCTGGGGGGAGGAGGAAGGCTCGAGAGTGGATGATTCGTCTCCCGCCTTGTCACCTCTCTCCTCCAATCGCTCCTCGGAGCTGCTGGAGCAGTAGGTGATGGAGATCTTGGGCGAGGCTCCCAAAAGGGCTGCGTCCGCGTTCTCCTCTTTATCCTGGCTTCTTGGGATGTCCCGACCCAGGGCCGAATGCTCTGGCTCGAGCTGCACGGGCAGAGAGCGGCGGTCGGGGCGACGAGAGAGGATCTCTCTTCTGTGGTGGGGTGGGGACCCAGGAGGCGACACCAGGTACTGCACGTTCTGCAACGAGCGCTGGCTTCCGCCGTAGGAGGCACTCAGGCGAGAGGGAGACTGTGGCTTCTCTGTGGCCAGGTTCAGGCTGGCATGGAGGCGATAGTTGACGTCAGACATCGAGCGCTCCCTGGAGTCGGAGTCGGGCAGCCAGGGCAGGGGCTTGTCCTCCGCGCTCTCGGGCGTCTGGGGCGCGGAGTGCGTCACACTGTCCGAGGTGGATCGGTAGTAGGGCTGGTAGTATGACGACAGCGAGTCCGTCATGCTGGAGTGTGACAGCACGCTGTCACGCGAGGAGCTGCAGGACGTGTACTGCGGAGACAGAGGGGGCGTGGAGGTCAAGGACGCCTGCCTCTGGAACCTCTCCCTCATGTTCCTGGCCTGGCTCTCCGTCCTGGCCACCACCTCTTCGCTCATCACAAGATGGCCGCCCGATGCCGACTTGACCAGCAGTCCCATGTCAAGGGGACGCCTGAACTTAACCATTTCCACACTCTCCTCCTGTCTCTCCTCCACGCTGCTCAGAGACTCCCCAGACACACGAGCCCCGAAAGGAGGGTGACTCTGGGTCTGCCTGATAGAATCCATGTTCCCGCTTCGAGACTGGCTCATGGACTTATTGCTGCCTGTGTCCATGGAGGAAGAGCGGTACTGATCAGGTATGGAATGGCTGACCTCCACGAAGCCTCGTCGCTTGTTCTTCCTGGGTGGGGGGACGGGCTGCTTGTCTGCGTCTCCTCCGATGAGGTGGAGGTGTTGCGGCTGGGACTGGGACTGGTGGTGGTGGTGGTGGTGGAGCGGTCCCATGATGCGGCCCTCCAGGCTGCGCGAGTACGGGTCGCCGTCGGGGTGGTCCAGGTCGCGTTCCATGTAGTGCGACGCGGACCTGGCGTACTTGGCGCTGGTGGTCTCCAGCACGCCTGATACGGACCCCTCGTCCTCGTACAGCTGCGTGTCGGACAGCGTCAGCCCCGAGTCTCTGGACAGGTTGGAGGGCGAGAGGTGCGACTTGACCAGCTGCGGGGAATGCTCGTGCTCGCCGCTATACAGGTCCCTATCCACCAGGCTGTCCACAGAGGAGTCGTCCCGCCGCATTCCATCTGCAAAGAGGAGAGGACGTTGTAGGGCAATGCGACACCGAAGGTGAAGGGAGAGGCGTGATTGTCGTAAATTGAAGGTGAAACGTGTCCCCTCTTTGCTCTCGTTCTCCCTCGGTTGAATAAAACCGATTTCTTTTTCATGCTTTCAGTTAACTGTTGCTTCATTTCGTCGCTTTCAGGTTTTAGAGATACAATGAGCTGTTTTGTTTTAAGAGGTATTACGGTACATATAATATTGCTGAGGAGTAAATTGTAATAAAAGCTATTTTTCTAAGTCTCCTTTTACTTTTAGTTTATCTACCGCACTAAGAAGATCCATCTCTCTGTCTCTATTCTCTCTCTCTATTTTTTTCTCTTTCTCTCTCTCTAATATTTTTTTTCTCTCTCTATTAATTTTTTTCTCTTTCTATTTTTTTTTCTCTCTCTCTATTTTTATCTATCTTTTTTTTCTTCTATTTTTTCTCTCTATTCTATCTCTCTCAATTCTCTCTCTCTCTCTCTCTGTGTATATTCTCTCTCTGTGTCTATTCTCTCTCCATCTCTCTCTCTGTCTCTATTCTCTCTCTCTCTCTGTGTCTCTATTCTCTCTCTCTCTCTGTGACTCTCTCTCTATTCTCTCTCTGTATCTCTATTCTCTCTCTGTATCTCTATTCTCTCTGTCTATTCTTTCTCTCTGTCTCTCTCGGTCTGTCTCTATTCTCTGTCTGTCTGTCTGTCTCTATTCTCTCTCTCTGTGTCTGTCGCTATTCTCTCTGTCTCTATTCTCTCTCTCTCTGTCTCTATTCTCTCTCTCTCTCTCTCTCTCTCTCTCTCTCTCTCTCTCTCGGTCTGTCTCTATTCTCTCTCTGTCTGCCTGTCTCTATTCTCTGTCCGTCTGTCTGTCTGTCTGTCTGTCTGTCTCTGCCTCTCTCTCTCTCTCTCTCTCCCTCTCTCTCTCTCTCTCTCTCTCTCTCTCTCTCTCTCTCTCTCTCTCTCTCTCTCTCTCTCTCTCTCTCTCTCTCTCTCTCTCTCTCTCCCTCTCCCTCTCTCTCTCTCCCTCCCTCCCTCCCCAAGCGACCAAGATCACTGCGGCCTTGCACTCACTGGAGGTGTCGTGCATGGAGAGGACGGAGTGGAGGGAGTCAGTGTCTGTGCCCGAGTCCTGACGTAACTTGTGCTCCACGGGTTCCCCCAGCAGCGAGGGCACGTCGTCGCCCAGAAGCTGCGTCATGTTCTCCAGCAGGAACTGCACCACGGGCCCGGCCTCGGGCTTCACGGTCTCGCTCCGTCCCCATAGCAACGAGGGCGCGATGCAGAGGCTGAGGTTCAAGGCGCCCATCTTGTTGATGTCCTCGTGTTGCTGGATCTGGTACAACGCGCACGCAACGTAGCGAAGGAGGGTCAGGTGCGTGGATGGCAACTCGCCCAGTAGTCTGCGGGGAAGAGCAAGGTGGTCTTAAGAGAAATGGCGCACTGACAATGTTCAACGTTCAATAGTTGAGAAAACAAAAGATGCCCCTGTGATAAACATATAATGCAAGGATAAGAGTAGAAATGAGTGGGTTTTGAAGCAGGAAAACAGTTTCTTTCATAATATGCGTTGGAAACGAAAAACATCAATGCAGCACAGAACTAATGGCTACAGATCTATACTTGTCTCACAAAGATAAAAGAAAGCCACTCACAGAACTTATGGATTTCCTCTTTGAAAAGCTTTTTATGCGACTGCTAAGTTACTCTTCCAACAACAACAACAACAACAACAACAACAACTACTACTACTACTACTACTACTACTACTACTACTACTACTACTACTACTACTACTATTTCCGGTTCCACAGACTGGCCGGGACACTTACTTCTTGGTTCGAGCCAGGCGCTCGTCGTAGGCCATGTCTTTGGTGGCCATCCAGTCGTCATAGAGGTCTACCAGCAGCAGACCTCGGGGAATGGCACGCAGATATTCCTGCAGAGCACAAACACATGGAATTTAAAACCATGCTTTCGCTGGAAGCACATAAAGTAAAGGTGGCTGTTGTTGATAACTTCTAAAATGATGAAAGAAAAATCTTACTGAAATAAAGGAAAGTCGAAATGAAAGAGTGAACGTGTCGGTGGGTGTCTGCGCGCAAGCGAGAGCGAGACAGAGAGAGAGAGAGAGAGAGAGAGAGAGAGAGAGAGAGAGAGAGAGAGAGAGAGAGAGAGAGAGAACAACAACGAACAAACAGCTTATTGGGAAGGCCTCCTGCCAATTCCAAGTACAAAATGAACAATCAATAAGTACCCAAATATGGCATGTGGAACATCTGTGCCTTATCAACTGCAAGTGTTTTTTTGTTTTTTGTTTTTAATCCTCCAAAAAGAAAGCATTGTATTCAGGTAACTTCTCGGCTGACGATCTGCGTTGGAAAGCCCTGTATAAATATACACCTGTAGCCCTAGTCACAATATCAGTCGTTACTCAATAAAGTTCTTATTGCATTTACAGTAGACTGAGCAAGGTGTACCAGCAAGTATCGCTCTCTTAAATCCTGTAATGCAGGACACTCAAACATGAAATTAAATTCGTCTTCACAATGGACACAGTGTTTCGCACGATTCTTTCTTGTATCTAAATTTGTGAATGTACAAGTCTGTAATACCCATCCTGAAGCGAACAAAACTATATCTGAATATATTTTTATTAATACTGTTTAGGTATTTTTCGACTACACACTCTAGTTTTATTTATTTGTAAAAGGAATACCTATTACTTCCTGTCAAACTGAGTATGAAAAAGGGCGATCATTCTTTCTCTTTGGTTCTTTAAAAAAAACCATGGTCATTTGCAGTGGCCTAGTTCAACCAAACACTTTCAAACCCAAATTTGGTCAGCAATTCCCTAACCATTGAAGCCCACGAGGTGTAATGTTGTGGTAGACTACACACACACACACACACACACAGAGAGAGAGAGAGAGAGAGAGAGAGAGAGAGAGAGAGAGTGACGTACCTTCAGCAGGGCTCCTGCCAGAACCGTGTCTTTGTCTTCCAAGTTCAGCTCTTCCCCATCGTCCAGACGAGCTCGCACCTCTCGCCCCATGCGAGCGTTGGCTGACTTGCGCAGAATGCCCATCGTGTATGGACCTTCCCGAAAAATGATGCCCAGAAGGTCCTGCAACAGTTACAGGCAAACTCCTCATTAGTAATGTCAAACGCAGTTGTTGTGCATCACGCATTGACTCGCACAAACAGGGGAAAACGTCATGAAGAGAGGAGAAGTCAGACTACTGATCAGAAACGCAAACGCGGCTAAGGTTTAGTGGGCTGAGAGAAATTATGGACGGTGAGAACACGTCATGACGGCGAAGGAAAGGGTAGAATTCGGGAGTTATCAGCAGATTTCAAGGATGTTTGTTTGGGGTAGTGTGTGTGTGTGTGTGTGTGTGTGTGTGTGTGTGTGTGTGGCGCGCGCGCGCGTGTGTATGTGTGTGTGTGTCTGTGTACGTGTGTGTGTGTGTGTGTGTGTGTGTGTAAATTGCAGGTAGACTCCATAAAAAAGATGGTGGTTGACAGTTAGATACCTCTGGTAGGAAAAGAACGGAGGGGTGGGGGTGGGGGTGGGGGTGGGGGTGGAGGGAGGCACTTACCATGATGGGCTTGGGAGGGAGATCCCTCTCCCTGCAAACGTCAGACAAGGGGTGTCCGAACAGCTTGCCCGTGGGGGCAGGGACGCTGACGCTGGCCTTGTCATCGTTCTTGCCTCGTCTCAAAAAGTTGAAGAGCGGCACCTTTTTCTTGTCTCGACCTCGCTCTCTGCCGCGCTTTCCCACTCCCTCCTCTGTAGGGCAGCCAAGCATAGTAACCAGGTTAGCCTTGAAGTCACCATCAGTACATTCCCGTCAAGTCATACACAGTGGTCAGGGGAAAAAACCGAGCGGCAAATCAGTCACAGTGTAACATGAAGCGGCTCTATAACAACTTCCTGTGCTCTCTAGCGCATCACATCAATGGCACAGGAACCCCAGTCACAGAAACAAGCTTCGTGGAAGAGTGCACCTGTGATTCAGAATGCATGTTTATGTACTGCTAAAACAAAGCAGAGTTTAAGGATATGACACAATCTTAGCTTATATCAACTTATTCCAGCAAGTTAGCATTATCTCAAGAAATAATTCCTAAATATATGGCTAAGCGCAACAAATAAGTCAAAACGTACTTTACTACTTCTAATCCCCGAAAGAAAATCGCTAGACGTTCTATTCATGATCTCTTCTTATAATATTAGCACGGGTTATTTTGATCAAACTTGACTGATTGATCAAAACAGGCAGTTTTGAAGTTTTCATCTTTGTCATTCAAATCAAGGAAGTATACATGTCAGAAGTGACAACATGCAAGTACACGGAAAGAAAGAAACTCCAAGGAGGACATTAGTGCAGAACAAAGGAAAGGCTCAAACACAGGACAGCATGCCAGGCTTTCTGACAGGGCAATTCAATCCAGCTGCTTTAGTCCAGCAAGGGAACGCCGACTCATTTCAACGTTATAGAAAAATATCTACTGTCAAAAATAACATCAACAAACAATCGCCGTTGCATGCATGAGCGTGCGCGCGCGCTCGTCCGCAAGGAAGTATGTGTGTGCGAGATGTGTCCGTGTCTGTCGCGTTTGGAGCTCTTGTGTGTGTGTGACTGCAGTGCTTGATGTACATGTGTTTGTTCAACGTCTTTACGTGTGCAGGACCCTGTACTAGGCAAAGATAACAGGGAAAAGTAGAACGTGAAAGCAGTGGTATTCACAAACTGATACTAACACACACGCACGCAGGCACGCGCGCATGCACACGGGCACATACACGTACATATACTTGCACGGCTGACTAGGAATTGCATACAGGAGAGCGGTTTGTAACCACACAGGTCAATTCAGAACGGGTAGTCCTCAGAGTGTGTGGCCAGACCACAGCAAGACAGACATGCCGAGGACTCCAGGACTTACGGCAGAAGGATCCCCACTGTGAGATAGGGCTCTAATGGGCACCTGCTAGGGACGGTAGCACTGGCAGCATCCAAACAGCGTAGGTCAGAGATTAAGCGCCTGTTTGATTTGGGGGTGACAGCCACTCCAGCTAGCGACGTCACTCCTACTACCCAGCATCTAGAGAATCCCCACGGTGAAAGAGGGAGGGAAGGGCTTTCAAGCCCACAAACGCATACAGAGATTGCCCAGATGTTTTGGGCTCAGCAGGCATGACGTGATCGACTCTCTTAGCGTAGGTAGCGTTGAGTGACAACAATGATACAGAGAGAGAGAGAGAGAGAGAGAGAGAGAGAGAGAGAGAGAGAGAGAGAGAGAGGGGGGGGGAGAGAGTCAGCGAACGTAGGCTTGGAGACATAAGAAAAATTCTACACAAGAAATGGACTTAAACATGGTAATACAATGGACTAAAACAAGGAAGGAAAATAGTTACTAATTAGAAACAAAGGATGAAGGCACAATATAGCGAGATAAACAATTTTTTACCTGCTGGCCGTGGAAAGGTGTACACCCGAACGGCGACAATAACAATTCTATAATACTTGGCCCCCAAGCCGAGTAAGAGAGAGAGAGGAAGGCACATTTTCGCCTCTTAGCTCTGCCAGATCTCCGTGTGACGAGGAAAGAGAACTGCGTGTGCCGCACACAGTGAAGTGTCGCACCGAACACGCCACCAGACCCCAGCAATGGAAGGACAAACTGGAATATTCCGCATCGAGCCGTTTACTAGGGAAAATGTTTTTGAGTCCGGCACATTGTCACTATCTCCCACACTACCCATGGAGTATGTTCCCAGTTGGACTATTTGCCCAGAAACTGATAACGATAAAGCAACGGCGAAAATAGACAACGCGAGAGACAACAGAGGAAGACAGAAGGTAGGTCAAATGCACATTTTTGGACGACAAGGTCCGTCCACCAAAAGATCTGCACCACCACCACCACCACCACAACCAGGAGTAGAGAAAATTCCCAAGGAAACTGGACGATAGCTCCTGGTCTTGAAGTCTCACCAATGCTGTGTTTTTTCGAAGACTTCTTGGGTTTGAGGATAAATTCGCACTTCATGTTGGCTGGGGCCGAGTCCAGGGCGCTGTCACTGACGAAGTCGTCTCCCGCCCTCAGCTCCCTGGCGTAGCTGGCCTTGATGGCGTAGGGAAGTTCGTGGCCTGAAGACAAGAGGGGGGTGGGGTGTGAGCGCGAGGTGCAGGGGGTCAGGAGTAGTGAGGGCGGTTGGGTGGGGAAGGGAGTAAAGCCAGTTCGAAAGGAGCGAACCGAAGCGTGCACAAGGTTTCGCAATGCTGTGTGACCACACACACGCGCGCGCGCGCAAGCACACCATTTCCCCTTGGCAAAAAGCGGCACACACAATGAGCATTTCAGTCCATAAGAGCGAACCTCCACTTTCTAAATAAAACTCGGTTAGTAAGGACTCCTTTGTGTTCTAAATGTGTCGCAGCTTTTGTCGCCAAGCCTAATTATCGAACACTGCGGAAGAGGATTCGATCTCTGCTTGACAAAGCTGACACACAGATCTGCTTTGAGGAGTGCTTCCTGCTTGTCATTCAGTAAGCTGCGTGCGGAAACCTATCGAGACAAGTCAACACTCATTGTGTGGTACTTTGACAAAAGGGAAATACACATGGCATGAAAGGCGATGATAGCTGCTAATTCTGAGTGGTCGATTTATCTGCAGCATTAAAGCACTCACCGTCAACTCCAAGTTTTTGCAAGGAGACGAGTTTGTACATCATCGGAGACTTGTTCGGTTTCGCTTCCGATAGTAACAGACCTGCAGTTCTGTTCTCATCGATACATCACACCTCGCTCTCTACTGTTGTGGGCGACAAACTGTTTCACTGGTTTATCGTTACACATAAAGTTTACCCTGGCTATTTCCGATTGCGTCCCGAGATAACACGATTGGTCCGCCTTTGGTGTTGCTAGTGCCAGTTACTCGAGTGTTATCACATAATCCGATCAGCTGAGACGAGGACGGCAAGTTCATCGCTAATCCACAACAGATTACAGTTAACACTGTGAGGTTTCAACTGTCCATTTAGTGGCAGCCACTAGAGACTGCTACAAGTCTCTGTCAGTTCACACTCTATCATAGATCCAACAAAGCTTGACTATACGTCTCACACTGAGCACTATCAGCAAAGTTGAAAGTCACGTCGGCAGCTTCAAGTAGAGACACACTACACGTAGATTTCCTTGTCACCCCGAGTGGCCACTCCACATTTCGGGTGGCTAAGGGGGAGGAGGGCGCAATACAGTTGCTTTTGCGATGAGTGGCGATGACCCATACAAGGGTAGGTGGCCGGATAGTGGGGAGACTAATAAGAGCTCTATCTTCCCGATGTGTCAGGACAACGCACTGCCTGCTGTTTGAGTGGTGATGAGAGGACGAGCTGTGATAAGAAATCAGGGGCCTCTGATACCACCCACCATCCTCAGCCTACCTCGGCTCACTTCACATGATGTGTGGTGACAAGCACGGCCCGTCTGTTGCGCTGTGGTGATGCTGGGACAGCGAGGCTTCACGCCTTTGTACTGTCTTCACTTGCACTTGACTTGGGACACAGGGTTCAATGAGTCTGTAACTCAAGATGCTATGGCAATACTGGTAGATTTCGATCCGATTTACTCATATTTCCTCTTCCGATGCGATACATTGCATACATACACATTCCGGACGTTTGGTGACATTGGTTCTCGTATATTCAGATACAAGCTGATGCGGGCCAAACATTTTACTATAAATACTATTCAAACTTTACGTGACTACGTAACTACATTTTACATTAGAAACGATGTCAGTTTGACCAACTGGATGAACACTACAGCAATATATGACTTATCAGATGACGCAACCCATACAGCTTAACTGCTGTTTTCGAAGTGCGAGCGAAATGCAGTCCCTGAACAGTTTCATCCCATGTTTGAAAATTGGTCATTTTTGCATCTTTAGAGTTTGTGCACTTTTTGCATTCGATCATTTCCGCGCTTTTGGCCATCAGCGCTCAATGCTGCAATCTGTGCTGGCTCGTTATCGGTCACTGGCCTGCATCAGCCACGCCATGTTTCTGTATCAGCCCTACCAGCACTGGCTGCCCTTCTGCACGCTTCTATGTTGACGTTCTCACTGAACACTTTCCTCTGTATTATCCACGCAGTTTTAGCCACAAGCCCAAGATGGGGTTTCCTGCCGCGTTTTTCTACGAGCAAGGGGTGCGCTCAACGTACCGAGAAATGACCGTGCAAGCGAGTTTTTGTTTCACAAGGATGCTTCTTGGGAGTCTCTCTGATGAGTCGCCTTTGTGCATGAAAAATGCATTCGTCATTGCATCTCAGCAATTGCACAAGGACGTGAAAGGCAGAAAGTGTAAAACTACTCTGACAGGTCGACGACAGGTCTGAAAACGACCAGCTCAAATGGAGCTTTTTTACGGCCAGGCCGATTCATCATTATGACTGCTCTTTATGCTTGTCAAGTGCAATGAGACTCAAATGGACGCCTTGAAATACAAGGAGCGCGACTTCTGGACAGTGACGCCTTTTTGACCCGGTCCAGTGAACTCTGGCAGAGGTAAATTCGGGGTGCAGGGCGATCGTGTTGCCGTTGCCGTGTGTGTGCATGTGTCTACGTGCGGTGATCTATACCCGACAGGTGGTGAGGTCAGGTATACAATGAGAAGCTTGTTGCTTACTGCGTCATATCAATGATCATTGCAAATCTTTCCATCAGCCAGGGTCATTTGATGGCGAATTGCCAAACCTTGTTCCCAGTCACGCCAATTCAAGGTGTACGTTGTCCTTGATGACTTACTGACTTTCACTCATAACAAGTTGACTGCCCTTCCCTTTGTATACAATATACATAATGGCGTGCACGAAAATGGTTGGACGATTAGAAACAAAGTCCTCTCAATCATGCTCTACACAATGGTATGTCTAGCTCTAAAATAAACTTACAGAGTGAAACACAAGATAAAACCCACTCGTGAGACTGAAAAAATCAACAACAACTCACTCGCACAAGCAATGCACTGTAACAAATTAATGATATGGCAGAAACTCGAATGCTTTTCAAATAGCGTTATTGAAAAGGCACAAATGTCATTCACTGCTAACCAATAATTCAGTCATATAGACGTGAGTTTCACACACGATTCCTCTGACTACTTTAGAAAAGCATACGCTTGCCGATGCAATGGCAAATGCAGTAACACACTCGAGCCTGTTTCGCACAGAGGGATACAAGCATGTGGGCACACTGCACACTGCTACAGGCCGGCACAACGAGAGTGAGAGAGCGACTTACCTATCAGGGGGTAGGGTGTGCCCTCCTTGCCTGCCCTCACCCACAGCTGGTAATCCCGAGCATCGCTCTCCTGCACACACGCAAACACAGAGAGTCCATCAGAAGCAGTGACAGCACTGGCATGGTGAAATCGTCATCATCTTTCACATATTATATGAAAATACACACAGCAAAAATATAGAATTTCACTGACGAACACCACATATTGTACGGCAATACCACTGCCCGATCATCATAGTTCACACAGTGCTTCTTATTTATTTATTTTTAAGAGCACACCTACTCCAGGACTGAGAGTATTTACACTGTAGCACAAGCAGGTGAGCACGTCCATGATGTATATGGGCAGTGATGGAGCGAGAAGGACTCCACTGTGTCTCATAGCTTGAGAAAGGCAGGCGAGGGGACACAGCCAGGCTGTCCTGACTCTGCACCATCACGAACACCGCCGTGCCGATCACGTCTTTGCTGGAGTGAGGTCACGTCACCAAAGGCGAGCTAGACGTGAAATGTTCTCAGCACGACTGCCACGCGTCCTCCCTTCGCTTCCTCCTCCTTCTCCCTCCTTGCCGCCCCTTCTCACGCGTAATCCTCGGCAAAATCCGCTCAGCTTGTTGTAGATAATGCGGTTGACCATATCTTCATTGAGAAGTGACCTTTGGGATTATCATCGCATTTGCTCTCAAACCCAGATGCGATGTCTGCATCAACGTGTAAATCAGTCTTGTGACGGCGTGAAAAAATCATTTTCTCGTGTGATTATGCGAGTGTTTTCCCAAGCCAATTGACACAGAAGCTGCAAAGAATGAACAGTTCGCATTGGGCTCATCCAAGGAACAGTAAACCGGTTTTCACGGTAGGCGATATAATTCGTGTCAACAGCTTAAAGCACATCCGATCTTCTCGTGTGACCTAAATAAAGCCCTGTGTCATTTCTTGGGATTAGGTGATTTTTTTTTTACAATTCAGAATGCAGAAAATGTATTTCGTGTGAGATAAAAAAACGTCGATGACATACGACGACATGAAATATGCATAATGGATAATTTTGTTTTGATATATTCATACCACACGTATTTTCCACTTACATATATTCACAGGAGACGGCAATACGCAGACAGTGTCATTACCACGACAATGATTAAGCATGAAGAAAACCCACCACAAAGAACGTCACAGAATGCAGGGGACGGCCAGACACAGAAAACGCGGCCCACGCAGTCTAGGGCAAAACAAGGGAAACACAGATAACGAGGATCGTGATGAAAGCAGAAAAGGTCACACGTAAGGTCAAGAGAACACAGCGCTGATCACACTGGAGACAAAAAATGTCCCTGTGTGACGTCAGGCGACCTTGACGGGCTGGCCTTGAGCCGCGAGTGGCTAGACTCCAGCCTTGCTGACCCGATGCTTGGCCAGGCAGAGGCTGCAGACTGCAGGCAGCCCGTGTTGTTCCTGACAACAGCCTCCTGGCATCAACGCGGCCAGAACCCGCGCTCTGCCAGCGCACACCAGCCTGGCTTACTCGGTGCCGGCAGAGGTGACGTCACTCATGGCCCTGACGGCACCCCCTAGCGGCGCTCTAGATGGACCAGAGTGGTTCAGGGAGAGACCTCCCAGGACTCTCTATTATCCCCCGTGAGTAATGGACAGATCCCGCTGTCAACACCTCGGCGTTAAGAAGCCACCGATGTCTGTGTGCATGTGTTCTTTCTCGTTACGACCAACCTCTAAAACGCTTGCTGGCGGCCACTTTTGTCCCATGTGGTGTATATTGAGAGTGTTTATCCTTGAAGGTGTATAGAGGGCGCTTTTATCCGATGTGGTGTATATTGAGAGTGTGTATCCTTGAAGGTGTATAGAGGGCGCTTTTATCCCTGGAAGTGTAGGGAGAGTGCTTGAAGGTCTGCGCCTGAGGCACGCCGTAGTACGGGCCCGGGAGAATGCAGGGCTTCCCCATACAGCCCCCTAAGCCTAAAGGTATGCCGGGACACAGCCTCTCCTAATTCAAAGTCAATTACGACGCTGTGTCCACGAAAACAACACTGCGCCATCTCACCGAGGCCGTCAGTCTGCCTGGCCGCCTGAGCACGTTCAGACAGAGGCCTTGGGTTTTTTCTAGCGTTTCCAGGAGGTGCATCAGAAGCCGGTCAAGCAGGTATTGTGACAGGAAGCCTGCAGACAAGTGGCCGGCCCTGGATCGTTTCCAGTGTGGAATCCCATGTGATTCCAGTTCGTGATGAGCCGCTCCTTACAATCGCCCAAGGATTACTCAGGAGAAACGTTATACTCACAGTCGGGCAACTTTCTAATCCTTGATGACGGACGGCTACATCCTGAGATTTTTCACTAATTCCAAAAAAGTGGTTGTGACGTGGGAGGCAGATATGACAAAAAAGTTCGCAAACACTGCTACCATCATTTATACAGTTACATATTAGACAACGTCTCCGCTCCCACACACACTAGAAAAAAACCCGGACAGATGTGATTTCTAATCTCTCCACCCGTCCGTGTTGAGCGACGACGAGACGTTGAGAAAAAGGGTGCTTGCACTTTCCTTGAAAGCAAATTTGGCGTCAGCGAGCAACAACATTCCACAGGAACCTGGCGGACACTTCCTGACGATTCAACATGACCAGGAGGCCGTGGCTGCAATCGGCATCGGATCGGCGATAACTCCTCGACAGATTTGATCTGTCGATTGATTTTGATCGATTCGCCAAAGAGACTTCCTCGGCAGACAACAGAAGATGTCCTCAACAGCATTTCTGGCAGGTTGACCACGTCGCCTTCGGCTGTTCTGATTCCAGATCGAACAGAGAGTGAACACGAACGTTCATTTCCCGCTAAGTGAACACCCCCCTCTGTCAAAAGCCCCTCTACTTGAGCAAAACTACGCTCTGGGATTACAGCAAGGAAGTGGGCATTGCAGACAGTGCATCCCTCGAGGTCAACAACAAAGACAGCCTGCTAGGACGAAAATCTCGCATTAGGACCCAAATGGAGCCTCCTCTTTCCTCCTTTATGGACAAGATGGTAATTGGAAAAGTCTCTGGGGGCCATGAAACTCGATCCAGGCTTTGGCCATTATAACTACTTCAAAAGAAGCAGAGTATATTTCATAGAGTTCTATAAAACTGCGGGCTTTTTTTTGAACGTCGTGAGTGTAATGATTTACACATTTAGAAAACTTCATATGCCATGTTCATTTTTCAAGGGATATAAATCGCCTTTGTGTGGAAAGAAGAAACTGAGTAGCAGGAGAGGAACGAGAATATGAAGAGCCAGCGCTGCCTTTGAAGGGAACAGCTGGGCGCCATGGTGATTAAAATCTCGTCCGCCTGAATAAGTTAAGTGCTTTAGGGATAAATATCAAAGTTCTCTCCACGGCTCTCACGTGGATCTACGGGCACATACAGCAATATACATGGGTCCATACCCGCCTTCAAGCATGGCTTGTTACCTATACCCAGCTAATTTCAGAACCCGTGCTGGGCACGAAGTTATTTTGAGTCCGAATCGCTGAAAGTGCATATGCTATTATGAACTTGTTGCGTGCATTGGTTACAATGTACGCAGTACGTACTGTCCCACATGATGCTCATTCTTTAGCCTCTAAAAACGCCGTCCAGCAAGAAGGCTTGGGTAATTCTGGAGATGTAGTTTGAGCTCGGAAAGATCTTCACAAGATACTTCTCAGCCCCGCAAAATGTCAGGAGGGGACAGGTCATATTCGTCTCCGCTCTTTGTATAATTGAACACACAGGTGCTAAGAGGCAGGGACTCCACTTTCATTTCTTTCGTAACAACGCAAGTTGAATGCCAAGGCCACAGGCAAGCACAAACCGCCAGGAATCCCAAGTATCAACTACGCGTGACGGGTCTGCCTTGAATATCCTCGCACACTTTCAATTACTTTTAGCCATCCTCACAGCGTCATCATGATACCAGCGCACAGAAAAAAGACCGTCAACTTTGCCCTGCAGGTCTGCAGTCTGCTATGAAAGAATCTGGCGGAGAGGCAGTCGGGGTTGGAGGCTAGGTGGACTCAGTAAAAGATGACAGGCAGACGGACAGGCATGGAAGAGACAGATCAACATTGAGAGGACCAATAGCTAGACTGGCAGAAGAGCCAGTGAGGCAGGCATGAAGAAAGAGGCCAGGAAGGCAAACAAGTAGACATGTAGGCAGACAGAGGCCAGGAAGGCAGACAGGTAGATATGTAGGCAGAGAAAGGTTTGGGAGGCAGTCAGGTAGACACGTAGGCAGACAGGTAGTTATGAAGGCAGACAGAGGCCAGGAAGGCAGACAGGTAGATATGAAGGCAGACAGAGGCTAGGAAGGCAGACAGGTAGATATGTAGGCAGAGAGAGGTTTGGGAGGCAGGTAGACACGTAGGCAGACAAGTAGACATGTAGGCAGACAGGTAGATGGGCAAGGTAAACAGAAACAGGGCCAGGTAAGCAGGAAGGCAGACAGACACGGGGCCAGGAAGGCAGACAGACACGGGGCCAGGAAGGCAGACAGACACAGGGCCAGGAAGGCAGACAGACACAGGGCCAGGAAGGCAGACAGACACGGGGCCAGGAAGGCAGACAGACAAACACAGGGCCAGGAAGGCAGACAGACACAGGGCCAGGAAGGTAGACAGACACAGGGCCAGGAAGGCAGACAGACACAGGGCCAAGAAGGTAGACAGACACAGGGCCAGGAAGGCAGACAGACACAGGGCCAGGAAGGCAGACAGACACAGGGCCAGGAAGGCAGACAGACACGGGGCCAGGAAGGCAGACAGACACAGGGTCAGGAAGGCAGACAGACACGGGGCCAGGAAGGCAGACAGACACAGAGCAATCAAGGCAGACAGACACGGGGCCAGGAAGGCAGACAGACACGGGGCCAGGAAGGCAGACATACACAGGGCCAGGAAAGCAGACAGACACAGGGCCAGGAAGGCAGACAGACACGGGGCCAGAAAGGCAGACAGACACAGGGCCAGGAAGGCAGATAGACAGACACAGGGCCAGGAAGGCAGACAGACGCAGGGCCAGGAAGGCAGACAGGCGCAAGGCCAGGAAGGCCGACAGACACAGGCCAGGAAGGCAGACAGACACAGGGCCAGGAAGGCAGACAGACACAGGGCCAGGAAGGCAGACAGACACGGGCCAGGAAGGCAGACAGACACAGGGCCAAGAAGGTAGACAGACACAGGGCCAGGAAGGCAGACATACACAGGGCCAGGAAAGCAGACAGACACAGGGCCAGGAAGGCAGACAGACACGGGGCCAGAAAGGCAGACAGACACTGGGCCAGGAAGGCAGATAGACAGACACAGGGCCAGGAAGGCAGACAGACGCAGGGCCAGGAAGGCAGACAGGCGCAAGGCCAGGAAGGCCGACAGACACAGGCCAGGAAGGCAGACAGACACAGGGCCATGAAGGCAGACAGACACAGGGCCAGGAAGGCAGACAGACACAGGGCCAGGAAGGCAGACAGACACGGGCCAGGAAGGCAGACAGACACAGGGCCAGGAAGGCAGACAGACACAGGGCCAGGAAGGCAGACAGACACAGGGCCAGGAAGGCAGACAGACACAGGGCCAGGAAGGCAGACAGATAGGGCCAGGAAGGCAGACAGACACAATGCCAGGAAGGCAGACAGACACAATGCCAGGAAGGCAGGCAGACACGGGGCCAGGAAGGCAGACAGACACGGGGCCAGGAAGGCTGACAGACAAACACAGGGCCAGGAAGGCAGACAGACACAGGGCCAGGAAGGCAGTCAGACACAGGGCCAGGAAGGCAGGCAGACACGGGGCTAGGAAGGCAGACAGACACAGGGCCAGGAAGGCAGACAGATACAGGGCCAGGAAGGCAGACAGACACAGGACCAGGAAGGCAGACAGGCACAGGGCCAGAAAGGCAGACAGACACAGGGCCAGGAAGGCAGACAGACACGGGCCAAGAAGGCAGACAGACACAGGGCCAGGAAGGCAGACAGACACAGGGCCAGGTGGGCAGACCCCTGCCTATGTCCACGCCAAGGCGGCGACGTACCGCAGGCTTCCAGGAAGTCGTTTGCACGGCACGTCTGGGCCAGGGACCGCCAAGGTCAGGCCGAGGTCAGACGTCAAGCCCCGAGAAAAATGCCGGTGTTTGAAGAATAAACCTTAGGCAACCTCCTCCATATTAGAGCAACATTTCAGAGCGCTGAGAACGCCACCGTTAAGAAGGGCTTATCTTTGAGTCAACTGCAGAGGTACGTAGGCAATGCCGAAACCTACACGGAACACCGTCAGAGGAGGCCGAGGACAGGACGAGGGAAAACAATGCACTCACACAGGACGACGATCGAGGATATTTTTCTTTGTCAGCGGCGGACGGCTATCAATGTCAGGGCCATGATGGATTCCGGAATGGGGTTGGAGTTTTCCCCCTCGTTACATTTTTGGCGAGTCTATTATATATATCAAAATAAAGAACTCGCTTGTATATCAAGTAAAGAATGTCTTCCGATTTTAATCTGAGCGAAGTTTGACATATCTGATGTCTCACTGTGCCTTTCCCTGCAGGAATAACCCTAACATTGCACACACAAATAGCCAACTACGTCGTGCAAACGAAAACCAACACGGTCATTACATCGACCTTTCGCAGATGACAAAAGTTAGCGATGGCGTTTAAATCCACCTCAAGAAACCTGATATGTCAAGAACTCTTGGGGCAGTATGCGGGACTATTTTCCTCCTTTCAAAGTTTGACAAATGTCAAGTGAGCTTTACACGGCCCTCCAAATGCCCAGTGCGAACCCTTGAAGAATCTGGGGACCTTTTGCAAAGGTACTAAGGCTGGCGTGAAACTGATTCTTGGTGAAAATAGGACAAAGAAACAGGAACAACCCCCCAAAAAGGTAGAAAAAATCTGCGAGGGAAAACTCATAAAAATCGGAACTTTTGTTCTTCATCCACAAAAAATAACGGTGGCTCGTTGTGAAAATTCCATTACTATTTTCTCGGTAGTGAAGGGTAACACACACACACAGAGCAATGTAGTTTCATAGAAAAAAAAAGAAATAAAAAACCCGAAGGCAGTCATTAATTTGGAAATATAAAAATGGTGCTTACCGAAATTTGAAGTTGCTCCAGACAGACTTTGAGAACATCTCTGGCTTCTGTTTTACTGGTGATCTGAACCTCGCAGGACTGAAAGAAAAGAACAAAGAGAACCATATAGTTTGCCTGGCTTTGAAAGAAGTGTTTACATTCATGGATAAGACATGGATAAGCATATAAAGATAGTAACCCTTACCACTTTATCCGTCTGCCCACGGTACAAGAAATGCGCTTCTGTGCAGTAGTGTAGATAGGTCGCACTTCGTATGGAAATAAATTCCTCTCTCTTCCGCAACCGATGCGGGACATTTTACTCCACCATAGTCGACGAGAAGACCATAACTTTTTATTTCTGCGTGTAAGACGCACAACATACATCAAATATTAAGAAACTATTTACGTGTTCATTCTGCTGAAATACACGATCACATAAAGAGATCATGACCACAATGTTTTTTTCCCTAACGTTTTTCAGTGGAACGCAGATGTTCCCACACAACACAGCCACGGTAAGGTTGGTTTCCCAGTGCTTCGGCTGGCCAGCAGAGAAAAGATTGACTTTCATCAACTCCTGCCACAATGAGAGCATCATTTCCTAAGTCCAATATCCTGCTGAATCACATCCTGGCAAGATGGCAAGACGTACAGACTCCCGTTCATCCTAGCAAGCTTTTCTGGTCCCCAGGTCATGCCGGGGGACGTTCCTTCACCAGACTTTCTATCTCAGGCTGCCTGGGAACGTGGTCAAAATGGCGGGAATTCCATACTATGCCGTCCCTCCGGGGATCCTGGCAGGAATGGCGAGTTTGGCCCCGAGAATGGCCGCTCTAGGTGGGGGATGGCAAGGGACAAGAGAGAACAGCGGGGTACCCGTCAACACAGTTGGCGTGCTGGCTCGGCCAGACCAGCAGGGGTCCTGTGAGAGGAGAGGTCGGTGGATAGAGGATACGCGTCGCTGCAGGGGACCAGTCTTTGTTCCTGGGAAGCCACTGTGGTCAATGGGTGCAGGCCTGGCGTGATTGCCCATGTCTTCAGTTTACACCATCAGGTCCGGCCCGCTGTGCCGTGTGTCCACTCTACACCACCATCCCCCCTCTCCTCTCTTTCCCCACAAACCTCCTGTCTTGTCACACACCCCAGTCCCCAACTAAAGGGCCATCGGAGTGTGCCGGTCCAACAGATGGTCATCAGGTGCAATCTTGAGGTCATCTGCACCTCATGTCCTGGGTGCCCTCCCTGACAAGCTATTTGGCCTTCACCTCAACACACCCCTCCAGAGCTCTTCCCCTTCCTCCCAGGGGCACAGTCAGCCACCAACAGGAACTCTGAGGCTGACCTCAACGCATCCCATGTTCTCCCGTCCTCAGTTCACGGAGGTCACACGCGATAGTTTTCCTTTCATTACATTTTTTGACAGACTCACTGGCACCAACGTTTTTTAAAGTAAACTCGAAGATAGGCTGTGGGTTGGAAATAGCAGGTGTGCTGCAGTTTCTGGAAGCAAAAGACCCCAACCCCACCCCCTTTCCTCACGAAACAGACGCTCTAAAAAGTGTTTTTCCTTCAAACGTTAAACACGCCACTAGACACAGCGACGCCGTTTCCTTGCTCAACACCAGGACGACTTGGTAGTCACTGTCAGCAAACATTGCCCCTTCCACTCGGGGTCACAGAGTGCAGGATTTCTGGGTCAAAAGTTGTTTTTTCCTTCAAGACAACGACATTACATCTTCTACCCATCCTACGTGGTTAAAAGAAATTCATCCCGATGAGAGTCGTGGCGTTCTCCATCCTCCTCCACCCTTTCATTTGTGGACAGTATCCAAAGCCACAGATCAATGCCGGTGACCACATAAGTAACTCGCTATACCCTTCTCTCCTTCCTCCAGCGGCCTAGCTGTGTCCAGGATTCCTGAACCTGACCAGGGACGGTCAAACACTGACCGCCGGTGATCAAACAGGCGTCCGAGACGGTCCGTTTCTAGCCTCCCGCTCCTTTTTTTTTCTCTCGTGTGCTCCTGTATAGCGCCGTGAGTGCAAGACCTGGTTCACCAGCGTGTCCTTCTTGTCTCGACCTTTGTGGAAAGGCGGAGACAGCTTTCCTGTCATTTCCTGTCTTTCCGGACCTGGCCCATGGGAGTCCCCAGCTCTGCAGACCTTTCTATTTAATTGCACTTTATTCACTGAGCGTCAAAACCTGGCTTGGAACTTAATCAAGAGCCAAACACCTGACAGCTAACAAGCCATTCATTCAAGTAGGGTATTCAACCGTGATGTTCAGTTAAACAAACGACATCTCATATTGTATTTCTTGTTTTCACGATCTTAAAACTTAGTTATTCCTCAGTCGATACGTGTTTTCCGTCGTCTTCGCCTTGAACAGCGAAGGCAATACGGGACCCCATCGTTCGCGGAGCCAGTTTTATTTACAGGTCCTTTCCTGGTGACCCCCGGTGACCTTTCACCATAGTGGGACGACCCTCCTCGCTCTGCCTCCTGTCAAACAGACTCTGGTCACGTGACGTCCTGGTGTGTCCGGCCAGTGTCCTCACGTATCTCAATTTGCCCTTCGTCCGTTTGTGTCCGAAAGAAATGTCCTCCTCTGCTTTGTCTTCTTTGTCGCCCTGTGTGTCTATTGGCACGTAGAGGGCACCCTCTTTGATGGGGACATGGACCAAAATTACCTATGGGGGGAGGACAGGGGTGTGTCTTTACGTATCTTTGGCGCTGTCGACCTTCTCGGAAGGCGGCGTACTGGCTGCCTTGGCAAGAAATCTTTGGGCAACCCCTACCGATTTATCACCAGGAAGAGACAACGGTGGGTGATGAAAGAGAGGGAGAGAGAGGGAGGGAGGGACGGAGGGAGAGAGGGAGGGAGGGAGGGAGTAAGAGAGGGAGGGAGGGAGGAAGGAAGGGAGGGGGGAAGGGAGGGGGGGAGAGAGGGAGGGAGGGAGGGAGGGAGAGAGAGAGAGAGAGAGAGAGAACTGGTTTATTGGGGCCTCCCGCCTAACCCAATGAAAGTTACATTTGCACATAACTAAATAATGAAACATTTCCAGATGGGATGGCTAAAACCATGAAGCTGTGTCTTTAATATGCAGAATCTAGTATTACGTAATTGCGTAAACGCATTTTGTTCGGTTGAATTCTCTCTTAAAATATATGTTTGAAAGCGTGGTTTTATAAATACTGATTGCTCTAGTTATATAATTCACTCCTGAACAATACTGTCCAAACCTGTGTCTATCTGAAGTATCCAAATCGTCGGATAAGTAATGCATTATCAAATCTGACAATGCTGAACAAACAAGAAGAAAATGAGTCTCAACTTCGCCTTCCTCTTCACAAAGGATGCATATTGAAACGCAAGAATCATGTGAAGAGATGTATTTCTATTTGTGGAAATACAGTTATGATATTCCCATGCGGAAACGTACACACACAATCCAAGATCAATCAATACAATGACCTCTTGACTGAATATTTGCCTTTATTTGCTTGTAGGAAGGGGGGAGGGGGAGAGGGAGGGAGGGAGGGAGGGAGAGAGAGAGAGAGAGAGAGAGAGAGAGAGAGAGAGAGAGAGAGAGAGAATGAGAGAGAGAGAGAGAGGATGGGGGTGGGGGGATGGGGGTGGGGGGAGATATGAGATAGGCTCAGATACTGGCAGAAAGATGAAGGCTGGCAAAGGAGAAAAGACACACACGTGACTTTGTCCCATCCTGAAAAAGTCTGTCCAACATGACCCGCACTGGGACAAGTTGCCTGCAGGGGGGCAGCGTTACCACATAGACCTGGACATGTAGATGTGTGACGTGGCGCCTCTCCAGCCCTCTTCCTGCACTGCGAGCACTTCCGTGCCCAGTTCGAAGGCGACTGTTCAGGCTTAGCGCGGCAAGTGGCGACCCACACATGGGGAGCTCCCTCCACGAGAAGACAAACACCTCCTGCGAGCTCGATTTATCTACAGAGGCACATTTCGCGTCCTGGTGCCAAGACCTCTGTCCCCAGACGCTGCCTACGTTGGCTCCAGTGGGACCTCGCACCGAAAACGTCCGCGCTATGTGCTGGGAGAGTGCTCAAGGATTTGGACGGCAGTTTCAGGCGGCACATTTCACAAGTCACGCTTGCACGAAGCTCTCGAGTAAGCAAAGGAGCAATTGGCGCCAAAATTACAAGAGGACTTTCCAACCTACGCAGCACGCTGGTCCAACTGGGAGACTGCACTTAAGAACCCCAGTGGCCAACAGCACGGATCGAGGAAAAGATTGATTGTAAAGCGTTCTATAGACGCGACGATGACAGAGCTCTGCTCGTATTTGTCAGTTCAAAAGAAATACCCTCTAACTTGTATCTAGACTACTTGAGGGATCCCAGATGTTTAGCGTTAATTATCATTGCACGCAAAGAATTTAATCACTGAGAGAAAAAAACTCCACAAATACACTTTTCTTTTTCCAACGACCCAGACCTGTGCTAGCGGGAATCTGTGCCAAGATCGAGAGGAACATGTCCAGATGGGACGTCCGCACTCTTTATGTCTGGAAAGGCAAGCCTATAAGGCTTGGAATACAGACGACCACTGGTCACACATGCACAGAGTGCCAAGGGCAGACAAGCAAAGGGGGGCAAGTGTACACAGCGGCAGTGGATCTCCACACCTACGGCAAAAAAGGGCTACGGCTGCCTCTCCTCGCTGTCCACTCCTCAGCAAACGCACCGGGCTGACCCAGGAGTGGTGAACTCGGGTCCAAACATTTGCTGTCAAATAGCATGTCCGTGGATAGCTTTGCATGCATCAGCCTCGATAGCCCCAGTGTATTCCCACTCTCTTTTTAGAGACGTAGAGTGGTTTGAGGCTCCTGTAACCTCATTGCTAAGCTGAATTCTTCGGGAGAGCATTAGTGAAGAGGAGGTCATTTGCGCTGGAGACAGGAGTGAACTCATCGATTGCTCAAAGAAACAGCCTGTAGACAGGCAATTACGAAAGTAGAGTTTGATTATGTCAGAGCCCTATAACCACTGACCTCAGTGGGGTCAAGGCGACCAAATGGCAGCACTATATGAGACTCCGTGTCGCTGTCTGTCTGTCTGTCTGTCTGTCTGTCTGTCTCTCTCTCTTACTCTGTCTCTCTCTCTCTCTCTCTCTCTCTCTCTCTCTCTCTCTCTCTCCTCCTTTCATGAATGGCAAACTCACCGGAAAGGGCTGCTCGATGGTTTTGGAGCCGATGTCCCTAGTGACAACCTTCATGGACACAGTCTTGTGGTCATCTCGAGACTTTTCGGCTTCGATTCGCCTGGAAATAAGAGGAGGAAAAGATTCGTGAAAAACGTATCTTGATATTTTCGTGGCATTCAATTCAATACCTGGCATATATGTACCTGTATACTCCAAATATATTCTATTTATCACAAAAATGTAAATCCTCATCAGAAATGCAGGTGTGAATTCAATGCATTCGGTCACTATGAACAACTAGGCACTCCCGTTGACGTAAGCGGAAAAAGTGCAAATGACATACTGACAACGAGAGATAAAGGCTTCTTGCTATGCGTCATTTTACCCCCATCCCAGTGCAAGCAAGTCACTGGAGGTCAGCATGACAATCACATTTTGGCATTTTTTGCACTGTGGTACAGCCTGCAGCTCAAACCCCTGTTAGGTCAAGCAACTAAACATGAAAAAACAACCCTGAAAGTGTTTCTAAAAGACTTCAAGAGCGTCCACTCACTCCTCAAGGCGCCGCAGCCAGAGTTCCTTGATCTCGGCGTCCCTGAAGGTGGCGACCACGTTGGTGGTGGGCCATCCCAACACGAAGGACTTGTCCAAGGGACGGGACGCCTCGGACACATCCTCCACGCAGCTCGCCAACCACAGGTCGCTCACAGGCACTCGGTTTTTCAGCTTGTACTGCGTGGCGGACCTGAAGGGAAAGGAAGATGCAGGTGCAGAAGTGATATCCTTTTAAAGATCTGTCGGAGAGGAAGGACAGAGAAAGAGAGAGAGAGAGAGAGAGAGAGAGAGAGAGAGAGGGAACATAAAAATCAACGTCAGACATATGCACTGAATGAGCTGTACACGTGCATCCTACAGAGCACACCACACAAGTACAGACGTTACCTATGGAGATGAAATACAGCGCCTCTACCATATCCCCAGTTCTCCATGAGAGACGTAGCCGAGGTGCTCAGCTCAACGCTAGAACCAGCAGCAGGTCACTCGGCTGTAACCCCAACAGGCCGTATAGCGGCTTCCACTGCCGATCCTGCGCGAATGACTAAACACCCCAACCCGAAAGGCAGCAGCCAGGTCAGCCCCCCCCCCCCCCCCCCAATCCCCCCCTCATGATTGGGACGAGTCCTGTCTGAGGATGGCACTCGACACGCACGAAAACAGTCCCCTCTTTCGGATCCTCCCCCGCTCGAGCACAAAGCAGGAGATCGCTTTTCATCTTCAAAGGCTTTTTCTATGACACATCCCTGATTGCCAGGAAAAATAAACAAAAACAAGACAATCAAGCAGGCAGGCATGCAGGAAGGCAGGAAGGCAGGAAGGAAGGATGGAAGGAAAATAGGCAAGCAGAGAGAAGGCAGACAGGAGGACAGACAGGCAGGCAGGCAGAATGAAACGTAGGTAAGCAGACGATCTAGCAAGACGTAAGACAGAAGGCAGACAGGCAGGCAGGCAGATATAAAACAAAAAGATGCACAAGAAAAGAAGTAAGTCAGAAAACTAACAAGAAAATTGACAAACAAGAAAATGGACATACAAGAAAATGAAAAGGCAAGAAGGTACAAAGGCGTGCAGGCAGGTGGGTAAGAAGGCAGGAAAGAAGACATCGTTAAAGCCAGGCATGAGGGCAAGAAGGCAAAGACCAAAATAAACGGGGAAGGAGACAGAAGAGGACACAGAAATGCCTACAGGAAGGCAGACACGCAAGCAGGGACGGTGGTTGAGAATAAGCAGTTACGAGAGAAGACAAATGGCCCAAGGTTTCCAGACTTCAGGGACGGGGGACGGCAGGTGAGGGGAAGCAAGCCACTTCAGGTGAATGACAAGCGAAGGCGAGACAGAGAAGGAGCGCTGCGTGGGAGGATTAGTCAGGGAAGGGGAAGAGACGGTGGGGGTGGGGAGAAGGGGAGAGGGGATGGAGAGAATGCAGCGAAAAAGGCGAAGAGCGACACGGCAGGGTTAGTGGGCTGAAAGTGAAAGCGAACGAGGTTGGTGATAACACCTGCCACAAAACACTAATGGAAAGAAAATGGAAGGGCAGGGAGGAAGACGAGACGAACAAAGAGTAAGGGATTGGGGATGACTGACAGAGGGGCGAGCTGAGTTTCAGGCGCCCAGGCCCTTAGTCACTCATGGGAGGGTCAGGCTAGGGGTGCGATGCAGGAGAGCCGGAATCGTGAAGCATCCGGCTGTGTTGCTTTGGTATGCATGCCTAAGCGTGTGAGTGTGCGTGTTTTGTTTTTGGGCGCGCGCGTGTGCGTGTGTGTGTGTGTGTTAGCGTGTGTGTGTGTGTGTGTGTGTGTGTGTGTGTGTGTGCGTGTGTGTGTTTATGTGAATTTGTATGACTGTGTGTGGCTGTGTCAGCGTTTGCCTGTGTGTTTCTAAGTGTGTGTGTGTATGAAAAAGCGAGCTTCGACGAAAGAGAGGAGAAGAATATTACGAATGGCTACACCAAAGTATTACGGTCATTGGAAGGGAAGGCTAGAAGAATGTTGAAGAAGACAGGAGTCTGGGAAGACACTTGTTATTGGTGGAGGACTGAGGAGTGGAGAAACAAGGGCTGTACCTAGAGATCAGGTGGCAGCTCAAACACTCCACACCAGGCAGACAGACGGGCAGGGAGGATGGGGGAGACCAGACAGGGGTATGGAAGGCTGGGCGGGGCAGGTCTAGATCCATCATCCCTCCACTTTCATCCTGCGCAGCGCCTGTCGGATGACGTCGCTGATCGAAGCGATCAGGGCAAGCGGCTGCGTGTGGCGGGCCTTCGATCAGTCTCGCCTCTCCACTAACGCAGGCTCAGCCCCTCGTCTCCCACGGGCCTCCTGGAGATCCGCCTTCCCCGTGCTTTGCCCTGCAGCAGTCGGCCTTGGCTTGCTCAACATGGGACTTCCGGCACGGCCACTGCGTCCTTCACGCCGTCATGCATGGGCAGCTGAGATTGCACGCCTTATGGCTGCAAGGCTAGATTTGCCAAGACTGATTCCAGGTGAGAGCAGTTAATCCAGACGGGGCTGCTAGTCACGTTGCGTGGAGAAAAGAATGGCTGTTTTCAGTTACGGGACGGCTTCGAAAGCCATATTTGAATTCTCGTGCATGACGAACAGTAACATTCTGTGCGGCGCTCTTTGGCAGGCAAAGTTAGGCTGAAAATTGAATGTATCCGCCCCCCCACCCCCCGCCCTCCCCCCCCCCAACCTCTTTCTCTCTCTCTCTCTCTCTCTCTCTCTCTCTCTCTCTCTCTCTCTCTCTCTCTCTCTCTCTCTCTCTCTCTCTCTCTCTCTTTCATTAGAAGGTGCACTCACTTTTGTTTGGCCACCAGCAGCAGGTCGCTGAAGAGGAACAAGTAGCGGTCCTGTGTCTGCATGCCCTGTGGATGACAAGGGACGACACGTTGTACAAAAAACCTGCAGGGTTTACACACTACGTATTCTTCAAATTCACACACGCGCAGGTATCTGTATCTATTGCGGTACATGAGTTCTCAATGGATGTACACATACTCGCACCTCTTTGCGTAGTTACGGTAACGCAAGCATCCATACTCTGAGATCGTCACTGACAGCAAACAGTTGCAATTCGAATTTCGTGACAGACACTTACCGCAGAGAACTGTACGGGACCCTCCATGATGTAGGATCTCTGTGGCTCACCATCCCTCCGGTTAATAGTATTGTACTGTGACCTGTAGATGGAAAACCAATCATCATCATCATCATCATCATCATCATCATCGTCGTCGTCGTCGTTGTCGTCGTCGTCAACGTCGTCGTCGTCATTGTCGTCGTCGTCGTCGTCATCTCCTTCTTCAATTCTACAACCAGAGTCTTCCACATTTACATTAAGATCATCATGATCATATCGTTATTGGACGTCGCCGGCGCATGTACAGCGTTCAAATTTACACAGGGAATATCGCCCAAAGCCTGTTGGCACTGCGCTACGTCGTGCAATCGACGCAAATTCCACCTGCTTATCCCGTCTTTCTTCACTTAGCATCAGTCAAGGCCACGACCTGTGTACGCGGCATTGTCCCCCTGCATTGCTCCACGGTCACAAAGGGCCAGAAAAAGCCGTTGAATTTCAAAACGGGCCGGGCGAAGACTCGGGACAACAGAGCGGGACTATTAGCCTGGGATCAGGTGGCGGGCTGGACTGTCCAGACAAACACAGGGCTGGCACATCGCACGCCACCCTCGTCCCAGAATTTCTCATGGCGCTGTCGTTTCACCTGGCGCGCGCTCAAGCCCGGCTCTTGTCTCCACGCGAAGACAGCCAGGTGGACTGGGACGCGGCGAGCTCCTGGAAGGCTCATGGTGGACGTCTTCTCTCCTTGCAGGGAGGCAGGCGATGCGGAAAGTTGAACCTGGCTTGGAGAGAACTCAGGATCTGTTGTGGCAGCGAGCCTCCCACGCAGAACACAGATGCATCGAGTGATTAGCGTCTGCACTAGGTCCACGTCTCTCGTCTCGACCTGGCCGTGCAGCATGGCAGGTACAACAGCAGTCCTCCTGATCAGTTTAAGGACCTCCTTCTCGATACCCAACACTGCGTTGACAATAGATTTATACTTTTCTCCTCTATAAAAAGGGTTCCTCCAGCAGCGTTGTTGAGGGGCAAGTGCAGCATAAGAAAGGAAGCATTTTGAAGGAATTTGCGTTGGTGGTTGCGGGCACTGAGGCTGGGGAGGGCTATGTGATACCTTGCGGCGTTAAATAATCTCTAAACACATGGGACTGATATACTGACATTATCTTCAGTGGCAAGTTTGATTTTAAAAACTGCGCTTGTGTGCACATATTCTTAAAGTTCAAGTCAACATATACAAAAACACTGCCGAAAGTCATGCACGGTCATATCCGTCTCTGTCACGTGCAGTGTACGATCCTTGACGTCAAATGCCAAGTGGGCATCAGTCAACAGCGTCAGAGAGTTGAATGACACAGCCAGCACACATTTCACGTGGAAACAAACATGGCTTCCATTTTCGTTTTTTCTTGCTTCTCTCTCTCTCTCTCTCTCTCTCTCTCTCTCTCTCTCTCTCTCTCTCTCCAACGCAACTTGCCCACGCAGATCTCTGACGATAGCTGGACTTCATTGCTGTTAATGTCGCATGTGGTCCGAGAGCTCGCGTGGAAATTTGCACATAGCACAGGAATTTCCGTCCCAGCATTCCAGCCAGCGTGGAGCTCGTATCGCGTGCATTCCAACGAACGTTTCCAAACAGCTGGGATTCTGAACAATCCGTGATCCAACATTCTGAAGCAACAACCGCTGTATGGATTCCGAAGCGATGCTGATTACAATTAAATTGCACTTTTAACAGTTCCTGTTGCTGGGAGCCTTGTTGTTTTATCTCCCGTTTCTTCCGTAGTGCCCGAGGCGCAAATCCTTGAGCTGTGTGCAGAGTGTGATTTCAATGCCAGGGTCACTGTGCTCCAGGTAAATGTGAACTAAATCCTCATTGGCGTCTTCCGTTGTTGTCTGTCACAGGAACGCAGGGTCAAGGACACAGCACGTCTCGCCGTAAAGTGCAGTCTGAAACTTGATCCAGCAAGTAGCACGACAGCTAATGTGATGCAGATGCTGGCATTTTTTCCGACCATTAGAACGCAGTGAGGTGACTCCCTTCTGCATTAAACACAATAGAGCTCTCTGTCTCTCTCTGTCTCTCTCTCTCTCTCTCTCTCTCTCTCTCTCTCTCTCTCTCTCTTTCTCTCTTTATTTAAGATGATGTGGACATTACACAATCGTAAGCCTGCTTTGTTTTTCAAGTTATTCGACGCGCAGATACAACCATCTCTCCTGTATGCATCAGAACTTTGGGGTTTCAGGACGCAGCTAAATGTTGAAAGAGCACACCTTTTGCGTGTAAACGATTCTTAAACGTTTCTTCAAAGTCGCCGAATAATTTGGTATATGGTGAAACAGGAAGGTATCCTCTCGTGGTGAACAGCACCATTAGAGCTCTTAAATACTGGTTTAAGCTTTTGAAATGCCTGATGACAGGTTGCCTAAACAGGCATTCCGCATGCTGGAAGGTATTATCAACATTCAATGAAATGAACTGGTTAAAGCCTGTTCGAGATTGCTTGTGCAAGTCAGGGTTTGCCTTTGTTTGGCTCTCTCCGCTCATGCTCTGAAAAACTTCTCTGCAAACCTAAAACCACCACCAAATCCTTTGGCCAGAGATCCTTTCACTTTCAAGCACCTTCTGTCTGGAATGCTCTGCCGTCATCTCTCCGTGGCATCACTTCTCTTCCTTCCTTCAAATCTAACCTCAAGACCCATTTTTTCCGTAAAGCTTTTTCTGTTTAGTGCCCCTAGGGCCTGACTGCTTCCTGAGAACCGTTAGCATTGTACATATCTGTATAAACTTTTTTTCTTCATTTTTTTCCGTCTGTATGAATGTTGACTGAATGTCTGGTTTGTGTTGCTGTGTTGTTTTATATCATCTGCTTTTCATTTTTGTTTCTCTTACCTTGATGTATATTTCTTTCATTTACATTCCTATTGTGTGTCTTTTGATTTCTATTTTCTTTTTTTTTTTTTTTTGGCGCTTTGAGTCTCACTGTGTGGGAGTATTGCGCGTTATAAGAGTGATCTATTATTATTATTATTATTATTATTATTATTATTATTATTAAGTAGACAATGAAAAGAGCTTCCTGAGAACATTGAAAGTCAGACTAAAAGAATGCTTTAGACAGGATTGGTACAGTAGAATAAATAAGAGTGAGCGTTTCCTATTGTACAGTGTTCTCAAAGACACGTTTGAATGCGAAAAATACCTCAGCACTGTCGAAATAGGAAAGTTTAGAGACGCGATGATTCGCTTGCTTCAGACTTGGATTGAGTGGTCTGCGTACACATAATCCGCATGGTGGTGAAGAGAGACACTGTCCATTCTGTTCAGATCATGTAGAGGATGAAGCTCATTTCCTCTTAGAATGTGACAAGTATAGAGATCTCAGAGATAAATATATAAGAAGATACATCCATTATGTACACTCCAGAAGTTTTATCTTTCTGATTGATGGTCGAGGTTACATAAAGACAAAATATGTTGCAATGTTTATTCATTATGCGCTCAAACGTCGTCGTCAATGCCTTCTAGAAGAGTGATTCAGTTAGTGATCCTATGTGAGTATTGGTAACGTTACTATCCATTTATTGAAATACGTCATATATGTACGCTATTGCTACCAGAATCATGTAAATTGTTATGGGCCGTCGGCCTTACAATAAAGTAAGTCAAAGTCAAAGTCTCTCTCTCTCTCTCTCTCTCTCTCTCTCTCTCTCTCTCTCTCTCTCTCTCTCTCTCTCTCTCTCTCTCTCTCACACACACACACACACACACACACACACAAGCAGGCAGAGAGACGCATGCTTGCGTACGCACACCACACATACAGACACACATACAGACGCACACTCACCAGAGGGCGGGGTTGTGCTTGGCCTTGGTGGAACCCAGGCTACGGAAGATGACGGCACTGGGGGCCGACTTCCTCCGGGCTGGCAGACTCTTGGACTTCTGTGGACGGAACAAAAGACAAAGATGAAGCAAAAACAACCGTGGTCACCTGTGAAGAATCTGCAGAGGCATCAATGCTTTCAAATGTATTTGAGTTTTAACTTAAAAGATTAACTTTCACTATCAGGCATCCTCCCAACTACAAAAGAAAGACAATTTGGTCTTTATAAAGATGATAGAGAAAGACTACAACACCAATGCGAACGATAAACGTCCCACCCCATTTGTTCTCAGTGTTCCTCTGCCGAGCTGGCAGCAGGAGAGGCGCCGCGGTGTGGTCATAGTACCAGTGCAGAGCTCTCTGGCTGGACCTACAGTCAGCCACACTGGCTGCACCTACAGACCGCCACACTGGCTGCACCTACAGACCGCCACACTGGCTGCACCTACAGACCGCCACACTGGCTGCACCTACAGACCGCCACACTGGCTGCACCTACAGACCGCCACACTGGCTGCACCTACAGACCGCCACACTGGCTGCACCTACAGACCGCCACACTGGCTGCACCTACAGACAGCCACACTGGCTGCACCTACAGACCGCCACACTGGCTGCACCTACAGACCGCCACACTCGCTGCACCTACAGACCGCCACACTGGCTGCACCTACAGACAGCCACACTGGCTGCACCTACAGACAGTCACACTGAGCGGGCCAAGACACACAATGCGACTGCAAGCGCAGGGACACGCTCTCTCTGGCACAACGAATTTCATCAACGATTTTGTTTGACAGGTACGGCCGCGGACTTTTCCAGCCTGCAACCTTTGCCAGCCGCTGTCAACATCAGCGATGACCTTTTCCTCCCAAATGTCACTCAAACTACAAATCTGTTGTTTCAGTGAGGACGCACTGACAGCTCTGCGCTGCAGAGAGCTCAGTCCCTCTGGCGAGCGATCCTAATGTGGAACAGAACGAAATAGTGTGGCATCAACCGCCATAGGAAGTCAGCGTGTCTGAAACATCCCAACGCTTTCGAAGAAGAGGAGTTGGGACAGAGCGTAATATGGTCTTTAGAAAGGTTTGCGATTTCATGCACAGGAGTTTCAATGACGGCGCCCACTTGTGATTCATAGTGATACATTCAAATGCGTAACGCAGGTTTTAGTAATATCCCAAACAGGTTGAGAAAAACTTTTGTTCAAAGTTCGAGTATACGCTTTTCAAATACATAAACATAAATTTTATATGAACTTACTGCCGACAGCAAGAATCGACGCAAAACGTACTCAACGCTAGGGAGGAAGGGAGGGGAGAGAGAGAGAGAGAGAGAGAGAGAGAGAGAGAGAGAGAGAGAGAGAGAGAGAGACAGAGAGACAGAGAGACAGACAGAGACAGACAGAGATAGACAAAGACAGACAGAGACAGACAGACAGACAGGACTGTTACCGTGCTTGTTGATGGTTTGGCTTGAGGCCTTCCTTAGCTTTGTAAAATCACACGATTTCTTCCTACACTGTCTTTTTCCAGCATTTGTTCGGATGGAAACTGCGTGACATACGCATGCCATTTCGAAATGTAGAAAAGTATGATATTGGTGAGGAAATGGTGCGATGGAGGAAATACGTATGCAAGAGAATGGTCATACAGGTAGAGGAAAGGAGGCGGGGT
>JAWQFJ010003473.1:25000-42500 GCA_034096865.1 Theodoxus fluviatilis | reverse complement strand
GCCAGAAAGCTCGCGACACACTCTGAGTCTGGAGTGTATGTAGGACTGTGTAGGTATACATGGAGAGAGAGAGAGAGAGAGAGAGAGAGAGATGGAGAGAGAAAGAGATGGAGAGAGAGATAGAGAGAGATAGAGAGAGACAGAGAGACAGAAAGAGAGAGATTAAACATGAACTATTCTATTAGGCCTGCTGCCCGTTACACAAGATGCAGAAAAGGAAAAAAAAATATCACATCTAAACGAAAATCTTCGTTCCATGGACAATCAGAGGTTAACCTAAGGTAATGAAAGTTGTTTATGTTGGAGAGCTTCTGGTCTCTGAGAATTAAGGCGTAGTGGATAAACATAGCTACGTTTCTTGTTTTTACTGGGGTCTTCTCCCTGTAATAAACGTATACAACCAATCTGTACATTACTCTTTAGATGCCCTTTAATATATCGTTTCTGAAGCTCGCTTTAGACTGCAATGCAAGAGAAAGTTATCTTAATTCTCACTTATTGTACAAAAAGCGTTTTTATCATCTAGGTGCAGTCGATTTACAAACTGCTTGTATATGCATATTATCAATTCTAGAGCGAAACCTAACAAACGAATCGCGGAATTTCTTTCTGGAGAAGCAAAACAAATATTGTTCTGTATAATAACGCCTTTAGAATGAACTGGTTGTTTTCTGATGGTGCCATGTTTGGTATCAGCAGTCTTTCAGTGTTTGCTTAAACTGCTTTAAAAGGGCACTTGCATGACCTCCGTGAAGGAGGTCAAGTTCTCGGTCGGGTTCTCAGTCCGTTCGTTCGTTATTCGGCAAAATAACTTTAAAAATTAAACACGGATCTGGTGCAAGGTCAGGGTTTCACCCGAGGAACAATGCAATAAATGCTGGAAGTTTATCTGTCACCTCGTCTTGGAATAACAAACATACAGAACATTTTTATCGATGTGGGCCGTGGGCCGGCGAGTGCTGTGAGCCGGCGTATGCATTCCACACTCGGAGACCGCTAGTAGGCGCTAAAATGAAATCAACTTCGCAGCGTCAGGCTTGGCTAGCAGAACGTTCTGCTTGGATTATACAGGCCATGGAGGAGGAGCCGTCATACCTCCACCGCTGTGGCTGCCTTGACGGAGGTTGGCGCACTCCGAGTGCTCTCCAGTTGCTAATGCCTTGTGCAGCCACACGCAGGGAACGCCTGACTAATACAGGCAATTTTTCATACTTTCCACCCAGTGAGTATGCTGTGAAATATTAGCGTTCTTCTACAAGCATTATGCTTGCTTTGGGAGCCTGTGAGAGAGTGAGTGAAAGAGAGAGAGAGAGAGAGAGAGAGAGAGAGAGAGAGAGAGAGAGAAAGAGAGAGAGAGAGAGTGTGTGTGTGTATGTGTGTGTGAATGAGTGAGAGAGAGAGTGAGAGAGAGAGAGAGAGAGAGTGTGTATGCGTGTGTGTGTGTGTGTGTGTGTGTGTGTGTGTGTGTGTGTGTGTGTGTGTGTGTGTGAGTGAGTGAGTAAGAGAGAGCGAGAGAGAGAGAGATGTGTTATCGTCAAGTAAGTACATAAGATATGGGGAGCAATATTCTCAAGTTACGGCTTAGGCTAAAGTAGGTTTATGCCAAAACCCTGATCACATATATATAATACGAACTCAGACAACGATACTCGACCTCAAATCTCGTATACCAACTCAGCTCTGAGCAAAGCAACAGCTTTCTGTCTAATAAAAACCTCGACCCACATTCGTAGACATCAAAGGTGGGATCTCATGTGCACAGACGAATAACCTTGATAACACAAATCCGGCTGTGACTCGGCAAGAGTTCGACTTGATCCGCATAGATTGAGCGGCCTGGAGCGGAATGCTGCAAGCTAGGAGGCTGTCCCAGGCATCTGGCATAGGTGGCCAAGTACAAGGTTCGAAGGAAAGACTGCTGTCCAAACAGAAGTGACCGAAGTATTGATACAGTCAGATGTACGGGCTTTCGTCAAAACCATCTCGCCAGACTTGTATCAATCACTGCCACCTCCAGTCGCTTCTCTTTACTAATACACACACTGTTGGGTCTTTACAATGAAGTAGAAGCACTTACCTACACTTTCAACACCGACGACAAAGATGACAGCACGAGGCTTAATGGTCAGTTTATGTCAGCGGTAGCATCACTAACTAAAACTGAGTGAAGAGGCCTGTACGCCTCCGGCCTGTACACATCAGGCATTTACTGCAGTCCCTCATCCTTCAATGTAGGAAAGTTACGTAACTCTGACAACTTAGGCTCTCAACGAGGAAGAGGATGTTTCGCAACAGCAGCTACCTAACAACGTCTTCACCTCGTCACCATGATGCTAGTCGAAATCCAGGTGAAACAAGTAAACTGGGACCGTCAGTCTGTCAGCCACTACAGGGACAGCTCTCTGCTGTGGAGTTGTGTGACACTACAGGGACAGCTCTCTGCTGTGGAGTTGTGTGACACTACAGGGACAGCTCTCTGCTGTGGAGTTGTGTGACACTTCAGGGACAGCTCGCTGCTGTGGAGTTGTGTGACACTACAGGGACAGCTCGCTGCTGTGGAGTTGTGTGTGACTACAGGGACATCTCTCGGCTGTGGAGTTGTGTGACACTACAGGGACAGCTCGCTGCTGTGGAGTTGTGTGACACTACAGGGACAGCTCTCTGCTGTGGAGTTGTGTGTGACTACAGGGACAGCTCGCTGCTGTGGAGTTGTGTGACACTACAGGGACATTGTCACCACGGGCAGTTGAGCGGACACGTCACAGGAGACACACGTCACACAAGGCGTCTCCAAGCCAGCCCGCGCTGCCGATACGCTCCAGCGACACCACGGGGTCCAAGTGTCCGGTACGTGTCCCACAGCTTCCAGGCTTTCGCGGCCGTGAGGGGCGGGCTGTAAAAGTCGTCTTCAACTGGCGGCTCGGGATCCCGGTCGTTCCGGATGACAAGGGCGTACACTCACGTCTCTCCCTGAAGAACGTCAGCTTGCGAGAAACTCTGTTCATTGCCTGTGGGCATCAACCTGTCTCTTCGTTCGGAACGTCTCTGGGAGAAGTATGAGTCATTTTCGGCTAAACAGGTCGAGGAAACCAAGCCTGAAGAAGCACCTTGGTCACGGGCAAGGCAAAAACACTAACTGCAACTCGAGAACAGACGTCGGCGCCGATGAACTTGAGAAGGCGAATAGTTCTCTCCTAGTATGAGCTCCTCACATACATGTATTTAGTCGACAGAGGATCACACACGATGTAAGATAAGGCTCGGTAAATTTGGCCACTGCTCCGTCTGCACGACGTGCGGAAATGAATGCGTTGGGTGCGCAATAAACAGTGCATGGGGTGTGCCATAACAGTAGATGGGGGGGAGGGGGGGGGGAGGGGGGAAAGGTGGGAGGGGGAGGGGGAAGGAGGGGAGGGGGAGGGGGGTAGCGAGAGAAAGGGGTGGGGGAAGGGGGTGGGAGGGGAGAGGAGGAGATATGTAAAAGAAATGTAGATTAAAGAGAAAGGAGGGGGGGGGGTGACTTCTCACAATCAATTTTACACATGGACCATCATCGCGACGACTCTGCATCATCGCTCATCGTCCGTCCCAGCTGGCTTCACTCCTCTGTACCGACATCCTTCCATCCGTTCCTTGTTTGATGTATTTATAGCTGACAGTGTTTTGCCACGCAAAGTCGCCTGAAGGTCACCCCAGGATGGCGTGGAATGCTTGCAAACGAGGTTAATGTCAATTCAAGCACGAGTCCTTTCCGTGGGTGGAACACTCAGTCGCAGGCAAAACAATGGCTCGAGTTTTGGGCACGGCGCTCCCCTCTGCTCCTGCCAGCCCTGGCAGGTCGGTGATGAAACTCGAGAAAACTTGGCTCCAGTCTCTGTCCCCCAAAGACGACAGTTGATGAAACTGGAGCAGGGTGGCTGTGGAAGTGGGGGTGGGGAAACTTGGGTACTGCGTAACTCCATGCTGGCAGACCTAGAGCTGCGGTAGCGGCCCTGGAGAGGTGGGCGTAGCGTACACTCAGTCACAGACGGCGGCCTTCTGACAGCCTGCCTGCAGTGGGCTATGGGGGCGTGATTCAGGCCACTCACTCAGGAGGCACGCAGACGTTCTTTCCAATATGGTGATCGCAAATAACATTTCGTGAGATTAACAACCGAGAACTCTTCATTTTGATATGCATGAAAATATTTGAGGAAAAGAAAAGGTTTGATTAAAAAGTAGGTGCTTAAGGTTAAGGAAATGATCTGAATAGTGAATAACTTTTGTATACGACATCTGCAAGATTCCCTGTGAGACGCGACACGGGGCATGTCACATGATAAACTCCCCCTCGCCATGTCCCGACTATTCTATACTAAAATACGAGACTTGTGCTCCATATTCCGGAAATGCAAAAGTGCCGGCCTCGGTTTCCATGGAAATACATGGACTAGATGGTTGGGAGGTTGAACAGTTTTACAACCCACAGCCTCTGTATGCTATTTGAGCCCAACGATCACAAACAAGAAACTGTTAGAAAAATAGCAAGTCAATTTGCAATTTTTACGAGTTATTCGCCTCTAACGAAAAGCGAACGCAGACGCAGTAGTCGTTTTCTTACCCCACAGCCCACGGGGGTGGGGGTGGGGGTGGGGGTGGGTACATGAACAGCGAAATACACTCGCCACGTTTGCTTGAAAAGCACACAAGCCTGGCGCAAGAACGACAGAAACACGAGGAGCAGAACAGCCAGGCTGACGAGGCAAACATGTAGTGAAGCGGTGACAGCCCCATGCCAATCCAGAATCGCATGCCTTGGCAGCAGAAAAACTGGAACGCACAGTGGCAGGGGAGGGAGGGAGAGGACAGAATAGTAGCACGCCAGTGACTAGGGATTAGAGGAGTAAGTTTACGAAGAAGAGGAGAAAGGCGAGAGGGCGATAGCGGAGATAGGGGAGAGAAGAGACAGGAAGAGAGAGGAGAGAGGACGATAGCGGAGAGAGAGAAGAGACAGGAAGAGAGAGGAGAGAGGACGATAGCGGAGAGAGAGAAGAGAGAAGAGACAGGAGGAGAGAGGAGAGAGGACGATAGCGGAGAAAGAGAAGAGACAGGAAGAGAGAGGAGAGAGGACGATAGCGGAGAGAGAGAAGAGACAGGAAGAGAGAGGAGAGAGGAGAGACAGGAGGAGAGAGGAGAGACAGGAGGAGAGAGGAGAGAGGACGATAGCGGAGAGAGAGAAGAGACAGGAGGAGAGAGGAGAGAGGAGAGACAGGAGGAGAGAGGAGAGAGGACGATAGCGGAGAGAGGGGAGAGAAGAGACTGGAGGAGAGAGGAGAGAGGACGATAGAGGAGAGAGAGGAGGGAAGAGACAGGAGGAGAGAGGAGAGAGGAGAGAGGACGATAGAGGAGAGAGGGGAAAGAAGAGACAGGAGGAGAGAGGAGAGAGGAGAGAGGACGATAGCGGAGAGAGGGGAAAGAAGAGACAAGAGGAGAGAGGAGAGAGGAGAGAGGAGAGAGGACGATAGCGGAGAGAGGGGAGAGAAGAGAGAGGAGAGAGGAGAGAGGAGAGAGGACGATAGCGGAGAGAGGGGAGAGAAGAGAGAGGAGGAGAGAGGAGAGAGGTGGATAGCGGAGAGAGGGGAGAGAAGAGACAGGAGGAGAGAGGAGAGAGGACGATAGCGGAGAGAGAAGAGACAGGAGGAGAGAGGACGATAGCGGAGAGAGGGGAGAGAAAAGACAGGAGGAGAGAGGAGAGAGGACGATAGCGGAGAGAGGGGAGAGAAGAGACAAGAGGAGAGAGGAGAGAGGACGATAGAGGAGAGAGAGGAGAGAAGAGACAGGAAGAGAGGGGAGAGAAGAGACAGGAGGAGAGAGGAGAGAGGACGATAGCGGAGAGAGAAGAGACAGGAGGAGAGAGGAGAGAGGACGATAGCGGAGAGAGAAGAGACAGGAGGAGAGAGGAGAGAGGACGATAGCGGAGAGAGGAGAGAGGACGATAGCGGAGAGAGGGGAGAGAAGAGACAGGAGGAGAGAAGATCGGGAGGAGAGAGGAGGAGAGAAGATCGGGAGGAGAGGAGTCGATGAGTAAAGACGAGAATGAAGGACAGACGAAGAGAACAGCGGGAGGCAGGGAGAAGAAAAACGAAGACATACAGAGCAGAATGAAGTAACCAGACATACAAACAACCCCGAACAGAAGGACAGACACGTTATAGAGACAGTTTAGGAGGACACAGCCTACACAGACAACTCACGCGACTTCAAGTGCACGGGGATGAGACACCCACAAATCTTTCTAGATACGTGAGTTCCAGCAGTCGGGCCGGTGGAAGGCAGTGGACTGCCACCACACACACAGCAAGCCAGCAGTTGTACGCAGCGGAGCACACGGCCACGCTCCGTGGTAAATGTAGGGCAAACATGAATCGCCCAGCAGTGGAAGGCAGACGGCACCCAGGTGACTGAGGTGGAGACAGGTGAGGGGGAAAGGAGGGAGGAGCCTGATTAGCATTCTCACCGAGGTCAAGTCTGCACACTCAGCCGGCATGTCAGACAGACAGACAGAGAGAGAGAGAGAGAGAGAGAGAGAGAGAGAGAGAGAGAGAGAGAGAGAGGCAGACAGACAAGACAGAGAGAGAGACAGACAGACAGACAGACAGACAGACAGACAGACAGACAGAGAGAGAGAGAGAGTCATAGAGGGAGAGAGAGAAATAAATCTACAGAAAGAGAGAAAGAGAGAGAGAGAGAGACATAATCACACACACACACACACACATACACACACACTCACAGAGAGAAAGAGAGAAATACAGACATACAGAGAATGAAGAGCATGTGCGTGCGTGTGCGCGCGCGCACTCACACACACACACACACACACACACACACACACACACACACACACACACACACACGGACACACAGAGGGGACGGTACCTGTGTGCGAAGTTGAAGGTCGTCATTGGGGAAGCGTTCCTGGATAGCCTCCATCCGGGCATCGTTCTCCGCATCCCGGAGCTCGTCCTCGCGCTCTCGCACCATCTGTAACCAAAGGTCAGAGATGAGACTAAAGGTCAGAGGTGAGATTTGGTATGCAGCATGACAAGCAGTGCAATACAGTGGTAACAAACAAACAAACAAACGAACAAACAAACAACCAAACGAACGAACGAACAACAAAGAGGTCACGCACTCGACCCTACAAGATGGGCATCTTCAAGTATCCCAAGGCAAAATAGCGAAGATGTTTTACGCCTGCAGCTTGTGTCAGATTTCTGTTAACAAATTAATGTAGACGTGCACTTGGTGACGAGTGAATACATAAAAGCAGCGATAGCGTTCTGAAGGACAAGTTTGACAATACGACTCTCCATGCACACGGGTACAGAGAGTGATGTTGCTGTTCACCCTTCATCAATGACTTCTCCCTCTATGCTGTACATGCTCCCATAGCCACTGTGCTACGAGGAGCCTCTTTACGAGGGAAAGTTGCATCAACAATGTGCATAGAGCAGCACACAAACATCATCCATCTGCAAGCGTCCTCCAACTTCAGCCCTCAGCTAAGGCGCCGTGCCCCGGAAAAGTTTCAAAGGCACCTGACCTTTCTCGACACGAGTTCCAGAGAGGGACACGCAATCCAGGCCGGATCATCCTTAGAATCACTGCAAAATGTCAGGCTGACTTTGGGGTCCAAGTCACGCCAGTCATGCCTTTGGCAGTAGAGACGCATGCACTCCCACCCGAAATCATGTCAAGGCGTTTGCACTCTGTCTCCCCCGTGCTCCTGTATGTTTGACACGACGCGAAGAATGCGGAGAGCAGAGGAGGAAAAGCCAGGTGTCATCCGTAGCACGCTGATCACTCCGGGAGGAGGACACGACCAGGGCAGGGTGTGGCGTGTTCAATTCGGAAAGAGCAGTCGGGGTCAAGCTGGGATGTGGGTCAAGCCGGGACACAGCCCTCTTTCCACCGTCATTAGCTAGCAGCGAAGTAGCAAAGGTGAGAAGCCAGAGTACAAGCGTCGACTCGGTCGTCGCAGATGTCACTCTCCTCATCCACGAAGGGAAAGAAGAAGAAGAAGACGAAGAAGAAGAAGAAGAAGAAGAAGAAGAAGAAGAAGAAGAAGAAGAAGAAGAAGGGAGGAGGAGAAGGAGGAGGAGGAGGAGGAGGAGGAGGAGGAGGAGGAGGAGGAGGAGGAGGAGGAGGAGGAGGAGGAGGAGGAGGAGGAGGAGGAGGAGGAGGAGGAGGAGGAGCAAGAGCGACAACAGGAGGAGGAACTGGAGCAAAAGCAACAAGGGAATGAGGAGGAGCAAAAGTAACAAGAGGAGGAGAATGAGGCGCAAAAGTAACAAAAGGAGGAGGAACAAAAGTAACAAGAGGAGGAAGAGGAGCAAGAGCAACAACAGGAACATGGGGAGGAAAAGAAGGAACAGAAGGAAAATGAGAAACAGGAGGAGGAGAAGGAGCAGGAGGAGCCGGAGACTGACGAAGACGACGACGACATGTACAGTACAAAACAAGGCAGAGCCATGCGCAGTGAAACTGAGTGACTTCCCCTCACAGCACGAGACTTCCTTCCTGTGGCGCGACAACGTCCGTGTGGTGTGACGAAGCCAACACGGGCCGCTGCTCTTCCCACAATGGCGACCTTCTCCATTACAATACGGCGGAGAAGAAGACGCACTTAATGGTGGTGAAGGCCATTGTCTTTCTGTTTGAGCAAGTTATCGAATGCAGTGTTTCGGTCATATCGGATCTCCTGCGAAACCCTCCAGCCATGCATTGGCCGCACCCAGTTTCTTTGCTGTTGGGGCAGAAATGTCGGGTGCGTAACACAATTATCTCCTTCCTTTTCCTCCGAGTGCAAAGGTCAAGAGGTTAGAAAGAGATGCCGCAGTTGAGCGGTCCTCATGCAAACTCGCAATCCGATTGTTTCCTTATCGATGAGAGAGAAGTAAGTCGGTCAAAAGCATCGTTGTTCTCACTCAGAAGGAGTAGTGCACTCCACTATGGCGACGAGATGTCAGGATCGAATTTCACGTCCGCATAATGAACATTTGTGGGACATCGGAAATCTAGACGAAACACTTACGTAGCCAGATGACATATCAGACAAAACTGTCATATCTTAATCAAGTGCCCAAATATGGATACCAGAGCGACGATTAGGTCATTAACAAAGCAAAAATTATAAACAATAGCAATGGACAAAGAACCAAGTCAAACGAAACTGCAAACATCCACATCAATAGCTTAATCGGCAAAGGCTCACTACATGATACAGACGTGAGTGTCAAGCAGTTTCGTAAAAGGACTTGACAGAAAAGCTCATCTGAAATCGTCATGGTCGTTAACGAGTCACTCTACCACGAGGCAGCACACCATCCACATGAAGACGACGGGAGTCAATGCTGTCCTTGCAGCACAGCACAGCACAGCACATTACTGGACAGCACAGCACAGCACTGGACAGCACAGCACAACACAGCACTGGACAGCACAGCACAGCACAGCACTGGACAGCACAGCACAACACTGGACAGCACAGCTCAGCACATCACAGCACTGGACAGCACAGCACAGCACAGCACAGCACAGCACAGCACAGCACAGCTCAGCACTGGACAGCACAGCTCAGCACATCACAGCACTGGACAAGACTATGCTGCACAGCAGTGAGACCAGGCAGACCGACGTCCAGCCCTCAGTACTGTTGATCAGCGACTGGTGGGACATACATTCCCACTGACAGGTCAAGCTGTGGTGAGGGATGTTCTTCTCCTGACCTTGAGCAGGACAGCGAGGAGGACCCATTCCCCTAGGGCCCAACCCCCACACTGCCCAAGTAGTCCCTTGGTTCCCCTCACCCCGGACCTGCCCTCCATGCAGAGGTCATCCCGGTTCAATAGGCGTGGGGCAGACACGCCTGACTGGAGACACGCAAGGCCGCGCAAAGTCCGGCCTGACTGGTGCCACCTGCCTAGGGTGCCTCGTCACAGCCCCCCCCCCTCCCCCCGCTCCCTTCCCGAAATGACTGCTTCCCACTCCGAAATAACTCCTTTCAATCTCAGCAGCCTACACTCCCATCTGAGTATGACTTGCTTCCATCCCCATCTGACCCGAGTTAACCACTGGCTTGCAAACTGCCAATTTCCGCCCACCCACATACTGTGGTGGGAAGATTGAATTGTAGATAGAAAATAGATAAATATATATTCACATAAACATATTAATCAATAAATAGAAAGAAAAAGGAAGGTACGAACAAAAGAAAGAACGAAAGCAAGAAAGAAAGGAAGAAATCAAGGACAAAAGCAAGGAAGAAAAGAAGAAAGTGGCAAAGAAGAACGAAAGCATGAGCAGAAGAAAGGACGAAAGCAAGAAAGGAAGAAAGTAGCTCAAAATGTCTATCAGCAAAGACCCAGTATATAGGATCTTTGCTATCGGTGGGTGACGGAACGATAGAGGAAAGCTCAGGCCTCAATCACAACACCGCGCTGCCAACGCCGCCGCCAGAGACAGCCACACTAGGGCAAAAACATGGAGGCTCAAGGGCAGAGCGCGGCGGCGATGCACAACACAGGGGTGCCACATGCAGGAAAAGAGCAGGCGTCGACAGCAATTACCGCAGACGAGGCCAGGAAGGCGAGATGAAAGGAAGGAACTGCTGCAGTATCTCGCTCCCTGGTGTCGTGCAGCTGCTTCCCCCTCTGCAACCTGACTCCGCCCCAGTCCCGCTTTTTTGGAGCCTGGGCCGCCAGCGTTGAGGAAAGGAGAGAGAGAGAGAGAGAGAGAGAGAGAGAGAGAGAGAGAGAGAGAGAGAGAGACCAAAACCAAAGGGACAGAGAAGACAGAAGTGTGACAACGACATCTCTGCCATTCTACCTGCGATAATCCCCTGCTGCCAGGACTGGGAGTCTGTGCGCCATCAAAGAAGTGCCTTTCCAAATCAGGCCTGTGCTTGGGCCTCACCTGACTGCGACATTTCCGATGCTGCCGTCAACTCTCCAATCAGCAGCCATGCCGCCTTGGGTCTGCAGGGAGCCATGTCAGGCAGCCAGGCCCCTATGGGAAGTCATCTCTCTCAGCCTTCTCGCTACTCATGCCTCCACATATCCCCTCAAGCCTGGCGGACTTCAACACTCGCCAGGCCTCGCCTCTGCCAAGACCCCTCTCCATCCCAGCAGGCTTGCCGTCCTCCCAAGGTGTGTGCAGGCAGTCAGCGCTTTGAAGGGACGCGGAGATTAGCGCTGGCGTTTGGCCTGTGGCCGCCAGTCACCGCCCTGGATCGCCACTAGTCCTCGCTACAGAGGTGCTGCAAGTCTGCCTGATCTTTCAAAGCAAACTTGAGGATATGAGAGAGAGAGAGAGAGAGAGAGAGAGAGAGAGAGAGAGAGAGAGAGAGAGAGAGAGAGAGAGAGAGGGGGGGGGGGTGGGGGAGCGGATGAAAAGGAAGCGGTGTGTTTCCGTTCAGTTTCCAGTCACCATAGCACCATATTAAAACAAACCTCTCGTAGTTATTTGCATTGTCGTTGCACTGTGCAAACAATTCAATGTCGAGTGATCTGATAAGAAATAAAGCCATATTGAAAAAACAACAAGCATATTCCAAATAATACCAGAGGAAAGCAGACACCGCATTGATACCTGTCTAGAGTTCTGTTTCACACGGGAAATATTCCAGGCGGACGACTGGAGACAGGTGGTCACGAGGACAGTGGTCATGGTGGAGTCTGGAGGGAGGATCCCAGTCAACACAGTGACGCCACACGTGTACTCCACGATGCTTTTTCCTGACAATGATTGGCGGCAATTCCGTGTTGATGGACACGTGCATCTTCGACCTCACCATCAGTACATCGACAGTCTGCTGACTGCTGTGGTAAACACTCTAGAAGGCCTTCACTTCCTTCCTCGTCGCCGACAGTTGAACTCCATCATCGCCACAGACAACAATGTACATAGTGTTTAACACCTGCTTCCTTCTTTTTCTCTTCGAAAGCTTTCAATTATTCTTTAAGTAAAGATGCCTCATTTCCTTTCACTTTGTTAATACTTGGTTCAAACGGTTCTGTAATCACTGTCACAATCCTTTCCCCCTAACTGTCACGCTGCCTGTGGGCACTGCATAGCAAGAACGTCACATCAATGCAACATCGTCATTGAGAACTGAAGTCCACAGCTAACTGCAGACAGGAGCAGCATGGGGAGGTAATCCCTGCTGCGGAGCAGGGGCGTAGTGTAAGAGTGGCATAGCGTAGAGCGAGCAAGTGTGGCCACGTGACAGAGACATGGGGGCGTGGCCACAACATCAAAGAGCTGTCCCGCCCTCCCGTCTGTTCGTCTTACAGCCCGTGACGTCACGCTGTCAACAGCGATTTCGCGCCATCAATCGCGACGCAGCTATGAGGATCGAGTAGAGTGAGCACCGCAGCGCTGAACTGTCCGCGTGTGGCTTTTTTGTCTGTGTAGATCTGGTCAACTCCGAGTCCATGCCAATACTGAGGCAACATCGTTGTCCATCATGACATCATCACCAACAACGTACGAAGAGTATTACACTCATGACGTTTTCAAACAAAGGTCATATTCATGGCAAGTACTAAATGTGACGTCATCGCGATCTCCAATTCCAGACTGCGAGAGTGTTACAGGTTTTCATCCGTGCAAAAATGTCAGTGAAACTCGATGTTCCTCGAGCAAAGCACATCTGGAGATGCAACACCGCCACTTCAGCCACTGGAGGTGATCTCCGATGGAAAACTCGATACAACTACTGGTCAGCATAGGACGCCAGCTGGGATCATCAGCACTAGTGTCAAAGTCCAGCCTCCGCTAATGGAGCCTTCTTCCCTCAGCCCAGTTGACCCGGGACTGTCAGAACGGACACCTGAGGAGGCAGTTCGGTGTACAAACAAACACGTTCTGTGTGAGGCACCCTCCCTGCTGCGGCCATTATTTCCCCACACACGGGTAACGTCCATGCAGTGCGGGCCAACACCACAAGGGCAAACGGTGCAAAGAATGTATGAGGAGGACGGCGGGGTGTGAACATAAAAAGACACTTGAACCCCTAAGCAAGAGCGATGACAGCTAGACCAAGAGTCAAGATGAACGAGCTCAAACTGTGGAGGCCATCTCACACTGTGTGAAGGAGGTGGTTGTCCTCTGTACAGGTTCTATCACGCTCGGCGTGCTCCCTCTCCTCCCTCCATCTCCATCTCCAGGTCGTGGCTCGTCCGTCTCGGAGGGTCACACACGAGAGACGAGTCATGTCAACCAGCACCGCCGCATCCTGGACGGAAACATCACCACTAAGCCTCATCATCCAGCCTCTGAAACCAGCGCATGCTGCCCCAGGCTGCACTGAGGCGCTCAGGAGACGCGAGGCGTGCGTGTAGGTCGGGGCGGGGTCTAGGGGCTCGGAGGGAGGGAAGAGCTGACAGACAGACTGACACAGGGGGACGGAGGAAGAAGACCAAGCAAAGGGGCAGAGGGTGAGGTGGGATGGGGTGTGATGTGGTGTAGTGGGGTGGGGTGGGGGCTTGTGGACTACAGTCCGGCCAATCCCCTGTGACGGGTAGTGGCTGTGGTTTTCAGCCATTCGTAGCGGTGCCTCATGCCACACCCCAACAGCCTGTCTCATAACCACATGCCTGCCCCCCCCCCCCCCCCCCCCCCCCCCACCTCCTTGACTTTTGCACTGCAGGAGTCCGCCATTGATGCTGACACATTCAGTCACATTCTGTCTTTTTTCCATAGCAATTGTGGGGAAAATCATAATATTATTCTAATTTCCTCCTGGGAATTTCGTCTGATGAATCTTTTCGTTTCATTGGCAGGTTATTTGTTCTGTCCTGTTTGCTTTGTTTGTTTCTTGGAATCTCATATATGCTGACGCTCAAATGGAAGTTCTCATAAATTCCGCTTCACCCCTCAAACCCAACACACAAACACCGACCCCCCCCCCTCTCTCTCTCTCTCTCTCTCTCTCTCTCTCTCTCTCTCTCTCTCTCTCTCTCTCTCTCTCTCACACACACACACACACACACACACATACACACACACAAACCCTCGTTTGCTCGCTTTCACAAGCCCTCTTCTCTGTCGCCTTGTCCCTCATTTGTCATCATGTCCCGAGGCTCATGGCTCAACACCCTCCTCCTCCTTCCACTCCGCCTACTTCCTGGCGGTGGTGTACGAAGGTCACGGCTCTCTTGCACACGTCGATGAACACACGCCCACTCCTCTGGATTCCAGACCTCAATCAAACCTCTCGTGTTGTGATTATAACTGCTATAATCTGGCATCCACCCCACAGCGATCACCGCTGCCACTTGTGCCAAACACTCCACCCCTGTATCAACAATATCATCCGCCCACCCCCATCCCTCCCTCTCTCTCTTGCTGTCCACGGCCCGGCCAACGGCTCACGGGCAATCAGCGTGACGAGCCGCTCGCCAGCAGGTCGGCGCCTTTGAAGTCGGGCTGTCGGGTGGAGAGGCCCGCTGAGCGCAAAAAGTCGGTTGACGAACTGGCCGCGCCCTACCGCAGTGTGGCTCGCCATGGCTGCCTGGATGCCTTCTTTCCTAAATGCTTTCCTTCCTTCTATCCTTCCTTCCTTCCTTCCTGTCCACTCTCTTGCCTTCCTTCAACTTTTTTACAGTCTGCCTGCCTCCTTTTCTGCCGACTTTCCCTCCAGCCTGCTTTACTTCCCTGGCATGCAAGTGTATGTTGCAAGGGGAGACAGACTGTTTTGCTTGGCTTTTTGAGACTCGGGACGACAGCTGCTCACAGTCCTTTCTCAATGTTTGGCATTCGTTTGTTGATGAATTTCTTCCTGTCCTTACAAACTTGCTTGCAGGCAGTGGACAATTCATCAGTTTATCATCGGTGCATAGACTGCTTTGCTCATGTACATGTACTGACATAATCAATCTTATCACATCCTTCTTTATTATATAAGTATTTAAACTCAGAAACGATGTGTCACAGCAGCGAAACTATCCTGAGTCAAATATTGCAGTAGCTTTCACACAAAGGAACGCACACATGTGAAAAGCACCTCTAGCTCTCCGTGGCTCTGACGCTATGCTGCCAGGTGAACTTCTGACCCTCTAGGTTCAGCAGCCTTCCCTTGCGACCGCCAACCTCCGTCTTAAATAAGATAACAAGCACTTTGCGATGCTCGTACTGAGTACACAAAACGTGGATTTTCCAGAAAAAATGGTCTGCACAAAGGCGGAGCAAACCACTTGAACGAGAACTCATCGACGGCATTACTGGTTGATGGGCTGTTATCGTATCAAGTGGACAAAAAAAGAGGTGCTGGAGAAAAATAGCTGCTATCAAAGGCGGCAATGAAAATGCGGGCCGCATGCTTGAATAACTCCGCTGCCAGGAGGAAACATCTCCAGCTCACTGCGGGCTGAATTCTCCACCAATTTCTGTCAGAAACGATCTCCTCGCCAGAGAGCTTTATTAACACGCAGGCCGGACAAGCCGCGCGGACCGCCGTCCCCGCACGGGAGACAAGGCCAGCGATGAGGCACTAACGCAGTAACAACACCTCCTCCCTAGATCACAGGGGGCGGCGTACCGCGTGTTTACTCTGCGCTAAAGCCCCACCTGAAAAGCGGGAGAGGGACAAAACGGCGAGGAGGAATAAAGACTGACAGGCAGTTTTCAGGCGGCGGTGGCGAGGGGTCAGGCAGCGGGCGTCTGCAGTTCGTGTAGGGGACACCCGTGCTCCCCACACCTGCCGCCAACTTTCTTTCTCAGCCCTATCTCTATCTCTCTCTCTCTCTATCAGGCTGCACGGCGCCCCTAAGACTGCACGCCGGAGATCCCGCAGCGCAAGGCAATTCCGGAGGCGGGTAGCTACCCCTTTCTGCCCAGTTATGTCCTGCGGTACTTTCCTTTCTCTCCACCCGGAGCGTTGACCTCTTGTTCCGCCTCCCGCCAACTCCATGTCCCAGCAGTCTACAACTCGCCGCCCAGGGGTGTGGTTCACGCGGTCGCAAGTCTAATATCGACGACCAACAAACAAGAGAGTTTTCTCTCTGTGAATCACGAGTCATCTCTGGTATTTCAGGGGATAAAGGTCACTGTACAATAATTCAACGCCCTAGGACTGTTACTTATCGTAGGGTACAGCGGTCTTACCAATCGAATGTCTTTACCTACGGGGATTTTCAAAACATATTAAGTTTCTTTTAATGTCAGACGAAATAATTGACACGTAAGACAATGGAAGCAGCCAACACGGGCATACCTCACATGATACCTCCCCTCAAAAACTAATAAAAGACACTGGCCAATTATCACCATATTAAAAACAACAAGGCGTCCAAAAAGGAGTAAATGCTGAAGCATCAGATAGGCACAACTCCCTGGAATGTATTACACCAGCAAATAGTTAAGTGAGAGAACAGAAAGAAAAACATCTCATATGCTAAATCAAGGAGAGCGTGTCCATGACAGACAGGCACCCGACATAGCAGCGTCCATGCCAAAACGCCGGCACAAAGGGCCAAGGGGAGAACACAGGCATTGCTGGAGATTTTTCCAGACCGATAGAGACTTGAGGGTGAATACCTCAGTCGGGCCGGCCTGTCTGCTTCATCACCTTTCACGCCCGCGTTGTGACGTATGGCGAGTGCTGAGTCCAGAGAATATGCAAACTCGTCCGTAATGAAGTCATCGACGGGATAATGCCATGAATCATGTCTTCCTCCGTCCGCTCTCCCCAAAGCAATAACAGGCCGTGGAGAAAAATGCGGGGAATGCCCTTGTGCAGGCGAGTCGCGCTCGTCTCGCCCTGAGAGAGAGAAATATAAGACGGTCACGGGATATACACCCCACCTCGCTTTCCACTGTACACAGTCTAACCACCCTGAGTGGGTTCAGCAATACTGGACAACTCTCGCTATACTCAGATCGACTATTTGCTTACTGCTGCAGGTTCGTCGTGAGAGACGTCCGAGAGAGCGATCACAACTTGTGATAGACACAGAACTCGATGTTAAACATACGTTCCCGTGACACTAACCAAACGCACAACAACATCTCCGAATCGTAAAAAATGAACCAACCTCAGCGCGTCTCTTAGCAGGAAGGTAACAAACAATCTAGGAGATGTGAATGAGCAACAGGTGGCAGTTCGACATTAACATCAGAACGTCTCAAACATATTGAATGACAATTTCTTAAACTAAGCTATGAAACTATGTCCCCATCAAATAACAACAGGTGGTCGCCCCGATGCGGAAGCGAAAGGGGAGCGGACATGAAAAAAACCTGTGGTCCGAGAGAAACTAAAATCCGGCTGCCCAGGCGCCGCCATTCTCCACACAAAGCAACACGTGGCCAGGCAGGCCAAGCTCCCTGAATCACGCTGTGGAGGGCGAGAAGAGCGCGGCCATAAGGCAACTAGCGCGCCACAATGAAAAGCTCGCTCCGCCATAGCACACCATCTGTCGGTTAAGGGCGCCTCTCTGGACATGGGGAGCGGGGT
>JAWQFJ010003473.1:0-20000 GCA_034096865.1 Theodoxus fluviatilis | reverse complement strand
CCACGACACTATCTCGTTTTTCAGATCGAGGACGACTCGGGCTTGTCTCGTTCTACAGGAGACTCGGGTGGAAATCAATGCAAAGGCGTTTCGCGGAGAGCGGAGTCACTGCCGCTGGACCAACATTTTCGCAGCATCTCGTCATGAATTAACCAGGGTAACAAACAAAAACAACACATTCCATCAAAACGCAGACTCATTATTATCGTCCATCCTCTCAAAATCCATACGGGCAAACACACACACACACACACACACACACACACACACTCAGAGATACACACACACTCAGAGATACACACACACAGATATACACACACAAATACACATACACACACACACACAAAGACACACACACACATACACACACACGCACACACACACACAAATACACACACAAGATATAAACACACACAGATACACACACACACACACACACACACACACACACACACACACACACACACACACACACTTTCCGCTCAGAGGCTCTCAGTATGGCTACAGCTGAGGAAGATGTTTTCGCGCCTTTCCAACAAGAGCGCTTCCCTGAAAATGTCAATCCAAACAGCATTTGCATGGCTATCTGACATGCTCATCCCCCCGTTTCCTTTGATCTCAGACGTTGGATGTGACATTGTTATTGTCAGAGATGACAGCTGCGCGTATATTGGTGCTAGCGGGGAAATGACAGCGCTTTGAAGAGGAGTTGCCTGCCATAGTGTTGAGGAAGACAAGCGGTAAATTCACGCACGAAATCAACTGTGCCAAATGCCTTTCTTTTTCCACTGTGTCAGATCAGTGTCAGTTCGCTTAAAGTGTCCAGGCTGACGGAACACTCGAGTGCAAAGTGCCCGAAATAAACATGAAATTAATGCTATCTGACAACGGTGCAGAATAACAATGAGAAACGTTTAAAAAAAAAAGAGCCGGTTTCTAAATCCATATGTTCTTTTCTCTGGCATGAGCACAGGAAGCCCTAGCAATACTTTTCCCATTCTAGTAAACTAGAGATTTCGCCTACCGGCAAAAGTATCTCTAGCACAGTTCACATCACGTGATGGAAGGTTTTTGGCCAATTTATGCAAGCGGAGGTCACACGAGAGGCTTGTGGGATAGCCGATGTGCTCCCTGACCTACGCCGTTAAAGTAGTTCTAAGACTATTTCGCACAAAACTCTTAACTTACTCTTGTTGAGACAACAAACAAGCGTTTATTCGATACAATAAAATGTTTGTGTTGAAATGGAACCAAGTTTTTACATCTGAATGATTTCTGTAAAAAGTGGAGAGAAAAATAGTATCCGAACGAACTATTTTTGGCGCAAGGCTGTAATGCCAAGGGTCAAACATTGCGAACTGTGCCAGAGTCAATACTACTGACTCGGGTTTACAGAATGTACTTTTCCAAGCGCACCTTGGAGCACCCTTTTTATGACCTGACCTGAGCCGACTCTTCCCTCTGATACGTTATCACTATACTGGCTAAAATGGAATACATTTAGCGAGAGAGAGCTTTGAGTATGCAAAGAAACAACAAAAGGTTTAGGCAAGCACTCTGCATACACGATGACATGAAGATGAGCTGATAGACTTCTCAGTCGGATTTCAGATTCAATTAAAAACTATCACGGTGATCTACAGTGTTCAAAAAAAGTAGGGGATATTGAGTTTGAAGCATAAAAATCAGATGAATCTTAGAAGGCAGGAATTATTTATTGATGGTCATGGATAGCCACCCCATTGCCCTACATTTTCACACCATTGACCTAGTTCCTGGATGCTCGTGCAAAAAAGTAAATTAACGCAAGGCAGTTTGGGGTCAATGCCCCATTTTCACACAAAGGTTTTCTGCGTCAAAAACACGTGCAAATCGAATAATTTTGACTGTCCTCACTCCTGGCAAGTGTGTTCTAGCCACACAGTTGGTCAAAACTTCAGTTGAAATCATGCAACGGCTAAGAGAAGACCAAAGATGGATCGGAGTCGGAATGCTACAGACCGGAAGAACACAGGTGAACGTGGCAAGACACCTTGGTGTTTCACAGTCTGTCATCAGCAGACTGTGGAACCGTTACCGTAATACCGGAGAAGTTGTCGACAGGCCTAGAAGTGGGCGACCAAGAATAACCACCCGTCGTCAAGACTTGATCATCACCAATCATGCTCAACGAAACAACACCCAAAGTGCTACCCGGTTGAGACAACACCTCCAACGGGTAGCAGGGGTTCAAGTCTCCGCCCAGACCATCCGAAACCGGTTGCATGACGCTCAGGTGAACGCCTCTAGACCGCGGATAGTGTTGCCTCTCACACCACGCCATCGCCAAGCAAGAAGCGCCTGGTGCCGCATCCACCAATGATGGACCAGGCGCCAATGGGGTGACGTGATGTTTTCGGACAAATCGAGGTTCGAGCTGGACTTCAACGATGGCCGGGTGCGGGTTTGGAGGCATCGTGGAGACCGTTATCATCAGGACAACATGATTGCTCACCACCGCTTTGGACGGGGCAGCGTTATGGTGTAGGGTGGCATCACCAGCACTGGCAGAACGCCCCTTCATGTGTGCCAGGGCAATGTCAACGGTGTCTACTACCGGGACAACATCATTGATCCACTTGTTGTGCCCTTTGCACGCCGCCATGGGCCGGGATTCATCTTGCAGGATGACAATACCCCAGCTCATCGAGCAAATGTCGTCAGGAATCACCTGAAAAGACGGCAGATCAATTCCCTGCCATGGCCATCGATGTCCCCCAACCTGTCCCCTATTGAAAACCTGTGGGACTTTCTGTGGAGACGTATCCGGGATGTCGTTCCAGCTCCCCAGAACCTTCAGCAGCTGGCCCTTGTCCTTCAGCAGGAATGGGCTGCAATTCCTCAAGCAACCATCAGGCAGCACATCAACAGCATGAGGAGGCGCTGCACAGCCTGTTTGACCGTTAACGGAGGCCCAACCCGTTATTAGAGACTTTCAGAACTTTTGTTATTTTTGAAATGTCACCCTGCTTTGAGGGGAATCGTGTAAAAAGTCACGTGACTAATTTTGTTGTTGATTTTTGCTTTGAAAATGTTGTTAACATGCTGTTGCATCCATAATGAAATAAAGCAAGTCTCTGATTATAAACGGAATTTGGTTATAGTCTCATTTATATCAATATCCTCTACTTTTTTTGAACACTGTACATGCAGCAAGGCACGCAGATGACGAGAGAGATGTGGCAGAAAACACATTTCGCCCTGGAGCAGCAGGAGGAATGGAACAGCAAGACAACGAGTTCTGTGCTCTACTCCCATGTGCTGCCGCCATCGGCATTACATTCCTCGTCTTCTTTCATTTCCCCTCACCCACCCCATTCACTCACCCACCCCATTCACTCACCCACCCCATTCACTCACCCACCCCATTCACTCACCCACCCCATTCACTCACCCACCCCATTCACTTACCCACCCCATTCACTCACCCACCCCATTCACTCACCCACCCCATTCACATTCACTCACCCACCCCATTCACTTACCCACCCCATTCACTCACCCACCCCATTCACTCACCCACCCCATTCACTCACCCACCCCATTCACTCGCCCACCCCATTCACTCACCCACCCCATTCACTCGCCCACCCCATTCACTCACCCACCCCATTCACTCGCCCACCCCATTCACTCACCCAACTCACGCACTCACTCGTCAACCCCACAAACTCAATCCACAGTACTCGCTCTCGAGCCTCTCACCCATTCCACTCCCTCCGTCACCGTACCCACAAACCCACTTTACTTACACACAAACATATGCCGCCCACTCATGTTACTCACCCACCCAATTTACTCCCACACCCACTCACTCATCCACACACCCAGTTGTAAGCTTCCCTAGCATCACAGCTGTCCCCTGGCTAAAGAGCGGGTGTAAGACTGGTACGCATTCCTGGCCCTAACCCCACGACTGGCAGGGCAGGGCAGGGCAGGGCAGGGCAGGGCAGGACACGGGTGACAGGGAGTCAAGCGTGACAAAACGTGGACGCGAGAGAGATGCTTCAAGCCTCTTTCTCTGGTATTTCCCAACCCTTGCATACTTCCACTCCCCACTTTGCCCTCCCTCCTTCTCACCCTCATTACTGAGCCAGATGTTTTACAGCTACTTTGATCACGTGCTATAAATGCGGTTAAGAGCCTTGGAACTCGCTAGAAACTATATGAACTCTCCGCCACGGAAAAAACCCAACCATGACACTAAATCATAACTATTTCCTTCCCAAAGAGGTTCCCCAAAAATTACGGGCGGTGTGACGTGAAATATGAAAAGGCTGTGATGGTTTATGAATGTACGTGTGGACACATTGACGAGTGTTACTCTAAGCTATCCTTAGCCAAAGGAGGGCACTCATAATGCCCTTGTTTTACTACTCTACTCCAGGTGTGTTCACCCCTGCTTGGCTACGAACCTGCGTCGTCACAGACAGCGGGTGCAGATACACACGGGAGAGGCAGAGTACACACTGCTATCTCCACTCTACGTACGGATCACTAAAACCTACACCACGTCATTTCACAGCCATTCAGGCTTGGCAAATACGTAAAAAGATTGGAGGAAAACCGGAAACGCGATGTCCTTTTATGGAAACATCACGTCTGCTTTCACAGGAGAACCGAAGGAGGAGCACCTGTTTACAATACGAGAAATATAACGAAACGAAACGAATCAAAGGCAATGTGAACATACGGAAAGAAAGTTATCTGATCATGAAGCAACAGTTTGCAATAGAAACATCAAAGCAAAGTTTGCAAAAGATGGCCTGTAATCAAAGAATGCCTGTAGTTAAAATATGTAAACACAGTCTCTCTCCCTCTCACGCACAAACCTATTGAGAGAGAGAGAGAGAGAGAGAGAGAGAGAGAGAGAGAGAGAGAGAGAGAGAGAGAATAAAACATACCTGCCACATGGCCTCCCAACAAGGTTTCTCCACTGAACACATGCGGTGTTCAGTTCTATTCGTGGTCTCTATTCGAAACGGTAGCATTCCCGGTCACTCGACACCTACACACACGTTCCACTACGGCACTGTGCCTTCCTACAACCTCTAGCTGCTGTCATCTGGAACTGCCTGCCATTGGGACCTCTCAGCCAGGCAGACTGACACAGGTAACGAGCGGTGAGCCCACCACACACTTTGACAGCGGCGGGCTGCGGCAATGAGAAAACAGCGAGGCAGCTAACGGGGGAGATAACCGGGGAGTGGGGGGAGGAAAGCTTGTGTGTATTCGAGACTTTCAGATTGAGGCAGGGAGAGGAGGGAGGGCAGGGGGGAGTGAGGAGGAACGTGAAGGGGCAAGGCCAACATTCAGGCATGCACAGCAGGGGGTTTAGGGAGGGGCGCGATACGGGTGGAGATCAACGGGTGCAATCGGGGTATGTACTCGATTTGAAACGCACTTAGGCTGAAGTAAATACTACTTGAACTCAAAACGAAGTCGGTCGATTCTTCGGTAAAATGAACATACACAGAGATACACTGGCTTGCGCCTCACGACACTGATTCACGCTAAACTGCTAGGAGTTCTCGTCCATTAACCGCACGAGATGTGTCCTTGTGAGCCGCCGTCACGAGATATCACAGCTTTAATCCATATTTCTGATCTCACTTAGAAATACAGAAATGAGATGTACATCATTTGACGGGTAGATATGAATATGTGCGTAGCTACAGCTTAACATTTAATCACGATACATCTGTCATCACGCTAAACTCCTGCACTTGACCATCAGATCAAACTTGGATTTTGAGATCAGTGTTGCAACATGACGAGGGATGAAGGGGTTATGACGGCAATCTCAGTGTGTGTTTACCTGTCTGTCATCCCAGCCTCCCCACGAGGAGGCGAGCGATAAGACCCACCTGGTCTGCTCCGGATTCCTGGCTCCAGGAGCGGGAGTGTACCTGGAGGACCAGGGTGGGACAAGGGTGGGGCCGACTGACAGGAGATGACACCCGTACCTCTCAGCGTCACGTCTTACAGGGCGGAGTGGCGATGTCTTACAGGGCGGAGTGCCGATGTCTTACAGGGCACAGTATCGATGTCTTACAGGGCACAGTACCGATGTCTTACAGGGCACAGTATCGATGTCTTACAGGGCACAGTACCGATGTCTTAAAGGGCACAGTACTGATGTCTTACAGGGCACAGTATCGATGTCTTACAGGGCACAGTACCGATGTCTTACAGGGCACAGTACCGATGTCTTACAGGGCGCAGTACCGATGTCTTACAGGGCACAGTACCGATGTCTTACAGGGCGCAGTACCGATGTCTTACAGGGCGCAGTACCGATGTCTTACAGGGCACAGTACCGATGTCTTACAGGGCACAGTACCGATGTCTTACAGGGCACAGTACCGATGTCTTACAGGGCGGAGAGCCGATGTCTTACAGGGCGGAGAGCCGATGTCTTACAGGGCACAGTATCGATGTCTTACAGGCCGGAGTGCCGATGTCTTACAGGGCACAGTACCGATGTCCTACAGCGGAGAGCCGATGTCTTACAGGGCACAGTACCGATGTCCTACAGCGGAGAGCCGATGTCTTACAGGGCGCAGTATCGATGTCCTACAGCGGAGAGCCGATGTCTTACAGGGCACAGTACCGATGTCTTGCAGGGCGAAGAGCCGATGTCTTACAGGGTGGAGTATCGATGTCCTACAGCGGAGAGCTGATGTCTTACAGGGTGGAGTATCGATGTCTTACAGGGCACAGTACCGATGTCTTGCAGGGCGGAGAGCCGATGTCTTACAGGGCACAGTACCGATGTCTTGCAGGGCGAAGAGCCGATGTCTTACAGGGCGCAGTATCGATGTCTTACAGGGCACAGTACCGATGTCTTGCAGGGCGAAGAGCCGATGTCTTACAGGGCACAGTACCGATGTCTTGCAGGGCGAAGAGCCGATGTCTTACAGGGCGCAGTATCGATGTCCTACAGCGGAGAGCCGATGTCTTACAGGGCACATTACCGATGTCTTACAGGGCGCAGTATGGATGTCTTACAGGGCGGAGAGCCGATGTCTTACAGGGCACAGTACCGATGTCTTGCAGGGCGAAGAGCCGATGTCTTACAGGGTGCAGTATCGATGTCTTGCAGGGTGGAGTGCCGATGTCTTACAGGGCGCAGTACGGATGAACTTCGAACCCTTCCTTAGGGCACCCGTTCCTGTGCCTCGTGGATGCAAACTCAATAATCCACCTTCTCGTCCCACTGCCGTCGTCGGCACACCGTCACAAAGACTGCAATCTTCAGAGCTTGTTTAAACTTGTCAACGTTGCAAAGACAAGTGCAGATCTCTTCTCACAGAGCAGAGGGATCACTTTATCCTCGCCTGAGCAGAAGCTGCTCAACTGCGTTTTGGCGAAGGGCGAGTGAATGCTACACGCGTGGGGAGCCACTCACAGCCACTGCAGGCCCGAGGGCGCGGTGGCGACCAAGGGTCGGGGCAGGAGGACGTGTGACCATGACGACTCCGAGGACGATCTTCCGTTGTGGCGCGTCTGGCGGATGGCCACACTTCAGCAGCGCATCCACCCCCACCGGCATTCCTCAACTGCACCCACAACCCTTGTGCCTGCCTGCCTGTCTGCCTACATGCATGCCTGCATGCCTGTCTGCCTGCCTGTCTGCCTGCCTGCTTGCCTACCTGCCTGCCTGCCTGCCTGCCTGCTGCTGCCTGGCTGGTCGCCTGGTCATCACCTCCTCTGCCTGTCTAATATTTCACTACATCATCCACACATTACTCATCACACAAACTTTTTGCACGAGCTTATCATTTATATAATTAATTTTATCATTCATATTTTATGAGAGGACAACAATTGCAGCAGTTGCTACAAAAACTGTCCAGACTTCTGATTCTTTCGGCTTGCGCCATACACGAGCTCTGTAAGCCACTCGCCATACATGACGTGTGGCTTTCAACCCTGCACAGTCTGGACGAGAAGAAACCACAATGGCCACAAAGAACACTTCAGAGCCGCGCCATCCGGCCACTGCAGAACCCAGCACGCCACACCAGGGGGGTCGTGGCCCCACAGGTGTCCAGGCGCTTTTTGTCGTCAGCGGGCGACCAGGCTCATCAAACGGCCAGAGCTATTCTTGAAGCCACGACACTTCCTTGAAAGTCCCCCCCCCCCCCCCCCCATGGCAGGATACACAAGTCTCCTGGGGCCGTGCAGTTGGGGTTGCGGGGATAGGGGTGAAGGTGTGCACGCACGCGCGTGTGTGTGTGTGCGTTTAGGAATTGAGAATTAAGTTTGGAGAGGATTTGATTGTGCATTGGGACTGGGGAAGGGAAGAGAGAGAGAGAGAGAGAGAGAGAGAGAGAGAGACAGAGAGAGACACAAAGAGAAAGAGAGAGAGAGAGAGAGAGAGATAAAGAGAGTATGTGTGTGTGCGCGTGCGTGCGTGTATGTACGTGTGTGTATGCAAACCAGAATGTCTGAAAGGTTCCTGGTTGTGCAGAGGAGCTAGGTGGAGTGTCAGGGAGCTACATGTGGGCTGCACAGAATGTAGGTTGTATGGCTCCATGAAGAAGTTGGGAAGGGGGAGGTGGGGGGGGGGGGGGCGGGAGGCAGTAGGGGTTTGTTAGTGGTGTTAAAAGAGAACATGAGCAAGTGGAGGGGCTAGATAAGGGGGGGGGGCTAGGGAATGGTGGTGGAAGGGCATAGTGTAGGGATGGGGGGGGGGGGAGTTTAGTTGGAGGGGCAGAGGGAGTCAGGGCCAGGTGTCCAGTACTTGCCCCACCGCCACCATCAGCACCTCTACATGACGTCACTTCTAGATTGCGCGTCCCTAGGCGCCAGTCAGCACAGACCGTCTGACTGTAGCTGCAGTGTCCGCGTCACATTTTGCAAGGGCGCCTCGCTACGTTCGGGCCATCTCACCTCCCTGACACCGTCCTCGCTTCGTGACTGGGACAAGACCTCGAGTCCGCCACGAGGTTTGCTTCCCTGGTACCACGACCTCGCGTCTCTCGTCTTGGCTTTAGGACAAAGGGACAAAGTCAACGCAAGTGCCATCCTCGTGTAATCGCCTGCGAGTGCACAACCTCAGGTCCAGCGAAATCGATTTCGGCTGCATCGATCTCCGATTAGGGTCACCTGCGAAGACACTGACCTCTTCCGGAAGAGCTGCTGCAACATTTGACGGCGCAGGCTGGCAGACAACAGAGACCAAGGGAGAGAGGATTAGAGGCAGAGTGTTCATCCCCATGTCCTGGTGAGACCTGTTGTCTGACACTCGTCACATAAAGAGAAAGTGACAGAGTGGGCGGTCTTGGCCTCAGATGAACAAACAGGCAGGTGGTCATCAGAGTGGCTTTTACTGAGTTTCATGATGTCCTGAAACCGTGTTTTGACGCCTTTTGCCCTTGTCCCTCATTAATGCCAGTCCCTTTTCCTTCATTCTTTTCCTCTTTTTCCTTTGTTTCTGTGTCTAAGTAGTGTGGACCGGACCAGAGTCACTGTGGAGAGAATGTCGCGATGTCACGGGCTTGTCACAAATGTTTCCTTGTTACGCTGGTTGGATGCCAACACGCTGAGTGGAGAAACTCGGGGAAGGGGGAGGGGCCAGAGGAAGAAATATGAATAGTATGAAGTCGACAGACAGCAGTGGTTTCAAGCAGCGGAAATAAGAGGAACAGCACAAGACAATGGCAACAACATCATCAACAGCAGCCACGGAGAAGCAGAAGCTACACAACCTCTTGTCATCAACAGTCACAAAAATGACGTGTACACGATGGAAAGGCCGAGTCCATTCCCATATAAAGTTAGTTGCATTGTCCATCACGCGTCATGGGCGGACAGAGAGATGGCTGGACACGACTATCCACTTCTTGTGTCAACTGGCAGCTGGAAGCGCGCCTAACGGCTACGGTCTTTCTCGTGACGTAGCGAGACGTCACTGACCCAGTTCTCCAGGAGCTAGTCAGACAGGCAGCCCAGAAGACAAAGTCAGAGCGACGCGTCACCAAAGACTTGAGTCTTCGTCCGCATTTTGCCGTCGTGACCCTTGCACGTTGTCGAGCGGTCACGCGCAGATAACCTCCCCAGGCATCTGGCCGCGATCGCAACACGGTTTAGTAGACGACCGAAAGGTCATCGTTTGCGTTCATCGACGCGACGTGACTGTTTGCTGAAAGGGAAAACAAAATCTGACCAATACAATGCCGCGTTTAGCTCATGTAGACTCCTGTTTGTCTGCACGTGGAATTCCGCGCATCATTCCCGGCGTGTCGAGAGCCGCAACAAAACCAAGCACGTGGAATTCCGCGCATCATTCCCGGCGTGTCGAGACCCGCAACAAAACCAAGCACGTGGAAAGCGCTCCCGCTACACAGGGCCAACAGAGAAAAAGGAGAAAGAGAGGAACGGCAGGAGTGGTGATCTGTACTGTAAACTGAAAGGTATTATCAATAACAAGCCAGCACATGGCAAGGCGAACACAGCCTAAACGGCTGATGTCTGCACAATGGAGCCACTATCACAAGGCGTTAGTCCGGCACTTAACCCTCGCAGAGTGCCAGGAGTTGGGGGCAGCCATTGACAGAGAGCCTGCAGCAAACCCTCGACCCACTCCACCCCACACCGTCACCCGACCTGACCCAACTTGCGCACTGGGCGATACGCCAACAAACACATGGTTAGATGTGGAAGACACTGGGTGCAAACAAGGGCAAAGAGAGTGAGAAAATGAAAGAGGAAGAGATAGAGAGAGAGAGAGAGAGAGAGAGAGAGAGAGAGAGAGAGAGAGAGAGAGAGAGAGAGGAGAGGGTAAGGACAGAGGGAGAGGTAAGGAGAGAGAAGAAGGTAAGAAGATAGAAGGAGGTAAGGAGAATGAAGAAAACAAGAAAGACAAGAAATAGGGGAAAATGAACAAAGTCAACGAGGTGGATGAGATGGACAAAAAGGAGGACGAGGAGAAGAAGCAAGCCGAGAAGAAGAAGACGAAGAAGAAGAAGAAGAAGAAGAAGAAGAAGAAGAAGAAGAAGAAGAAGAAGAAGAAGAAGAAGAAGAAGAAGGAGGAGAAGGAGGAGAAGAAGGAGGAGGAGGAGGAGGAGGAGGAGGAGGAGGAGGGGGAGGAGGAGGAGGAGGGGGAGGAGGAGGAGGAGGAGGAGGAGGAGGAGGAGGAGGAGGAGGAGGAGGAGGAGGAGGAGGAGGAGGAGGAGGAGGAAGAAGAAGAAGAAGAAGAAGAAGTAGACGAAGTAGTAGAAGAAGTAGACGGTTCGAAGAAGGGGTCAATACCTGCTCTAGAAAGACGAAAGGACTTTTTAAAAACGGAATGTGTTGCAATAATCCCATGAGAAAATAGTGGGACAGGAACAACAACGAGGGCACTCGCTGGACAAAATGAGATAAATGTCCAGGGAGAAAATACGCGAAAGACGTGTTGGGTGGAGGAGAGGGATAATCCGTACAGAGCAAGACAGGAGGAGAGAAAGAGAGAGGAGGGAAAGAGAGAGGAGGGAAAGAGAGAGGAGAGAACGAGAGAGGAGGGAAAGAGAGAGGAGGGAAAGAGAGAGGAGGGAAAGAGAAAGGAGGGAAAGAGAGGAGGGAAAGAGAGAGGAGAGAAAGAGAAAGGAGGGAAAGAGAGAGGAGGGAAAGAGAGAGGAGGGAAAGAGAGAGGAGGGAAAGAGAGAGGAGGGAAAGAGAGAGGAGGGAAAGAGAGGGGAGGGGTTGGGGCGGGGAGAGCATGCAGGGGCGGAGATAATCCGACAGCTGAGACACAATCCTGCTCCAGGTTCCCCAATCCTAGCCCCAGGCAGTTTGCATTCATAGCTCCAGACAGCTGTGTCAAGCTTTCTTCTGCACAACCCTCAACCGCAACTTGTGACCAGCGGCATAGTCATAGCTGTCAGCTGCTGATTGGGTACAAATGCCTGCCATCAAAACCGAGGCCTACAAGTGTAATTGTGAACTTGCATTCTTGTGAATTTACTGAGCGATTCAGCAGAAACATCGACATAAACTCAACTGCACTACCAATATGTTTAATGATGGAAGGCTTCATAAGAAAGTTTGAAAGATAAAGGGGTGGGGAGGGGAGACACACAGAGAGAGAGAGAGAGAGAGAGAGAGAGAGAGAGAGAGAGAGAGAGAGAGAGAGGTGGGTGGGTGGGTGGTGGAAAGGCGGGGGACGCAAACACCAGGAAAAACGAACGCTCACACAGTGTTACGACTCTCCGTGATATCTTCTCTGCGATCTTGACAAGGCTAGCAGGTACCCTTTTTTCCCCCAGGCTGGCTTTTTCTGATCCCCTTCAAGCGGGCATTGTCTGGAAAGGCGTGGCGCCGGGGCGGAGAGGGACGTCGTAGCAAGAGGGCACAGGCAGCGTTCAAACCAATTCCTCCAACCCTGACAGAGTTTTGGAACCGCGACACTAGCGGTACACTCTCTCCTTCGTATCCTGGCGATGCTCCACTTTCAATCGTTCAAGTTTCACAGAGGTTCTTTTGATTGTTGTCAATCTACATCCATGAGGATTCGTAACAAGTGGTTATTTCAACAAAGATTATTCTTACTTTGTGCTAATTTTGCCATTGGCGTCGTGAGTACTGTCTGCAAAAATTTTGTCCAAACAACCCTGATCAAATCTTCATGTATGTAACAATAGTCAACAGCTCATGTCCGATGGGTGAGAAGGAGAGAGCAACATCCTGCTATGATCCTTTGTAGGCGTGGGCTTGAAGAGCCAGGAAGAGACAACAATACAAGCCTTGCCCTGAATCCTCACAATGGTTGAGGAAGGAAGACATCTCCGCCTTGAAACTATAGCGGCCCACAACATCAACACAGAGGGCCTGGGGAGATGGCGTCGATCTTCCATTGACCTGAAGCAGCCACCAAAGTCCTGGAGCGCCACCAGCGAGAGCCGGGAAGGCTGGGGCTCGCCTCTAGTGAGATGGCGTGGCAGTCAGGAAGACATCCCAGGCATTCGACGCTCTACGGTGACATGCAGATACGCCAACGCAGGCAGCAAACACACACCAGGCATAGTTCGATCATCCGTGGTCGCCACACCTGAGTGAGGTCGATGAAGCAGGTGCCACGACAAGGACGGGCGTCGCAGGCCCAGACTTCACGCCATCGACTTCGGGCCCTGGGAGTGGAGACGTTTGCTCGAGAAAAACTCGCATATCGTCGGCGCTGTTCCGAATTCGCTACATCGCTGCCAACATCAAATCCCAAGCCCCAGAGCCATTCAACAATGGCTGTTAAGAAATAAAAAAATCTAGTCATCCTTCCTTCTATTGACGGACCTGACTCCTCCGTGCCCCCCGTTCATGGCGGAGCTCTGGCAAGCCCCGGAGGACCATGTTTCTCCAGCGGAGACGCCGTAAGGAGGTCGCGTTTAACTAGAGCAGCCCTAGCGTCATCGACTGGATCCAGGCATGGGTCGCGGAAAAGCCCCGGATGCCAGGGCGCTTGTGGCGGCTGATGATGCGAGGTCGGAAGGCATGCTAGAATAAACGGGACCGAGTCTTCCAGAACGGACTCATGGAACGCGACTATCTGATTTCCTGGAGGCCGGGCGGCGCCTGCTGCACGGGCGGCCTTGCCTGTCGAGCAGCCACAGCCTCATCGGTGTGACCTTGGCCTCCATAAGTATGTCGCCTTTATGACGCGCGAAGGCAGGTTTACTCATGCCTTTGACGTCATCGTTGACATGACGTCACACTCGGTAAATCTCCTCTTTAGTATTCATAAATGTGTTTTTAAAAAAGCACAAGCTGGCAATATGCTGCTATGAAAATTGCATTGAAACAAATGAATCTCTCTATAGAAGGCGAGAAGAATTTGACAGACCATAGACCAGGACGACAACTTTAAGCTCAGGCAGCTAGACACAGATACATCATCAACCTCGTCTAAACTTCTTGATGTTCTTGTTCAAAACCCTGTCACGTTTTCTTCCTTCGCGTTCTATTTTCATACTGCACCCTTAGACGCATATTGCCCGTAGTTCTTACTCGCCCCACCCTACCTCGCCACTGCAGAAGGAAAAGCTTCTGTCATTGATAAAAGTCAACGGAACGTGGCTAATACGTCACGCACACGGCTCCAACATAACAACGCCCTGCTCGCCAAAGGATCACGTGACTAAAGTCATTGAGGAGCAGAGATGTGATGGGGGTGGATCGAGTGCTGGTTGTTGCCTCAGTCCACACAAGCGGAGGTTACTGCAGCAATGACGAGTGGCTGACAAGGGGCTCGACCCCGCGCGCACGACTGACTTCACAGAGTCTCAACATTCAGATAATTTGAGATACAAAAATGGGGAAGAGTGGGCAAACAAGCCGTGCAACCGTCAAGTGATCGGCATGACGCTCGGAAAACGAGGAAGCGTAAGGAGTCACGTGTACTTCTGGCAGTCATCCACGTTTCTAGCACGCGGTGAAATCCATGCCTATGTTGAGTCTCTCCTAATTTACTTTACGTTACAGGATGAAGCACTCGCATTCTCATAGTTATAGGAGGAACAAAGTTACTCGAGGTCTTTCTTATCTGAAAGGCGTCAATGTCCACTGTTACGAACGGGGCTCTTTATCTCCCATTCAAGAGAGATTCGTCTAGGGGTTTTTCTTTCCGTTCCATAACATTCTTTCATTCATTCCATGCCATGCAAGTGAACAAGACCGTACAGAGGAGAAAGTGTGGATTGAACTTTAAAGATGACTTTTAATAATGCAGGTGAAATGATAATTCTTAATGTAACTAATTTAAGGTATCGAAATGTAAGGTTTAGCCAGCCAGCTTTTGTGATACAACTTATCTGATTGAGTCAGTCTCTGCTGACCGCCGTTGAATGAAGTGTCTTTCTGACAGGGTGAAGAAACGGTGGGCCATTAATTGGGTGATTTAGAGCCGGGTCAGGGCTCGTTGAAGCGTGAGGCTGGTGGAAGGGAGGGTTCCATCTTTCGTCTCCCCTCCTAGGTGAAACGTGGAGTAGGTCAGGCGTAGCGTGGTCAGTTGCCTCGTCATGGCGGTTGGCGTGGGGGCGGGCGTTGAGACTTGAACCGTGGGCAGGCGGGGGTCGGGGCTAATCAGGCATGACTGCCTGATGCTCTCTCGGCTGGGCGGCGGATTCGCATTCCGTCCCCTCTGGTTGACCTCCAGCGCTTTCCGTCGCACGGTCAGGTGCGGCGGGTAGGTGTGGCGCGAGGTGTTGGCAGGAAGAGAGGGAGAGAGAGAGGGGGGGGGAATTTATAGATGCTCTCAGTGTCCGGTGCTGACCAATCGCGCTCCAGACGCCATCTTGCCCTCATCACGAGACCCCGGTCACAAGATCTTGTTTACAAGCCGGATTCTTTGTCTGCTATGGTCACGAGTTGTTGACCAAGCGATCTGCATCACGAGGCCGTCATCACGAGACTGGGCCTTTTGTTCCCCACACTGACCAGTCCTATTTTTGGCACAGGCTCTACGCAGTAGAAACGTTCAAATCTCCTTTGTCCTTTTCAAAATCCCACCCTGACACCATTTCCTAACTGCTGGCTGGGTTATCTAAAGCTAGATTTGAGAACTGGCTGGCTCAAATACTTATTCATTTAACTAACTCACAACAAAATCTCTCCATTCATCACACCTCCACACCTAAAAGTCGTGAATTACAGGGGATTTGGAATTCACGATGAGTGGGCAAATATATCTATTGAATCAACTTAAGCAAAAACATCTCTATTCATGACATCCCTACACCTAATGTCGTGAATTACAGGGGATTTGGAATTCACGATGGGGGTAATTGACTATTCAACACATCATTAGTCTACTTCATATAAGGTTGTAACCTTCTCTGACAGTTACATATTTTCTAATCACTATCCATTGTGAATACATCAATACAGTGGCATGCAAAGACAGAAAGGGGAAAACACAGGAGGATAGACACATGTTTGCTTCTACCTGTGAAAGGTTACATATGTCTCTGGTCGTTGTCGTCAGCTAGTGAACTATAGGTCTAGTCAGACAGACATATCCATTTTCTCATCCCCATTCGACCATTCCTCCAAGTTCAGACTTCTCTTCCTTTCTTCCGTTTCTTCCATTCACGCCCTCTTCTCCCTCTCTGCTTTGCCTCGCCGGGACAGTCATTAACACGCACTGTCCACCCGCCACCTGGGGTCTCCCTGGGCTCGGCACTTTCCATCCCTGTCTCTACACGAGATTCAGTCCTCGCCTCCCTCTTGCAGTCCTCCAGGGCCACATGGGGCTGTAGTACACTCATCATTCCTTCAACTGTCCTCTCCTCCTCTTCTTTCACACACACGTCTCTTCGTTCCACTGTCACCCCTGGGAAAGGCACACATTTCTCACCTCCTAAGCTAGCCTCGGGCACTCTTCTCAATTGGACATCTCGCCGTGGATAGCGTTTGCTCGATACACTTCTCTGGTATCTCTCACTCTCCATCCCAACGTGGTCACTCTCGCTGCCCTCTCCTGCTCTGTCACCCTTCATGACATTCACACCACTATCGGCAGGAACCGATAAACACAGACACGCTTTCACGCTTGCCTTGTTTTCTCTCTCCACCTGCACTATTGCTTCTTCTCTGTCTCCTCTCTCCACTTGCACTACTTCCTGGGGGATGACTTGCTCAAACAGGGGTTTGAGTTCTCTATCTCCCGTCTGTTCCTCTAACAGGTTGTCTTCCTTGCTGGAGTTTACCTCTACTGGGGTGCCTGTACTGGCATCCGCCTCTGTATTCCCCTCCGATCTCTGGCTAGGTACGTCGCTGTCCTGCCCTGTATCTGACTCTTCCTTTCGACTCCCGTCGCTGACTTCTGTGTCCGACTTCTCTGTCTGACTCCTGTCTCTGACCTCTAGGTCTGATTTCTCTCCTCGGACTACTGTCTCTACATTCTCTCCTAGGGAGGTCTCCGAGATATCTGTCTCCCTTTCTGCTTCTCTTCCACGCGCACGTGTCACCTCACATGCTGAGAAACCTGTCTCCTTCTCCCTATCTACTGTCACCACCTGGGGTGAAGTTAGGGTTAGCTCGACCTGCCTGGCAGGCGGCACTAAGTCATTACCCAAAATGACGTCAAAGCTTCCACAGCCTATCATCCCATCTAGAACTGCTACTTGCACCGTTCCTGAGACTAGAGCGCTCTCTATCTCTACCTGATGGGTGGGAACGTATTTCCCGACTCCAGGAATGATTCCTGACAACCAAGTCCTCCTGTCTGTCTCTCGGCTATTGAACGGCAGTACATCACCGCGCACTATCGTCACATTCGCGCCAGTATCTCTAAGCATTCGGACACGTTGCTTCGTTCCGCCTGGCAATCCTATCAGTCCTTGACTGATGTAAGGATCGAATTCCCCTCTCGGTCCGAGACCGGTGATCGGGCGAGATTCGTCTCCTTTCTGGGGTTCTACACCCTCCCTGCCTAGCCACTGCGTTTTGGGCTGCTCCCTGAACACGCGACACACAAACATAGAATGAGACGTTGGTTGGTTAAGACGGCAATCTCTGGAGAAATGGCCGAATTCCTTACATCGATAGCATTGGATCTGGGAAAGGTCTATCCCTTCCCGTTTCTCTCCACTCTGGTTCCTATGCCCTGCATGGCTCCCTCGACTATGACTTCCATTCTTAGAATGGTCATATGCTTTCTGATGAGGCTTCCCACCTCCGAACTTCCCTTGTGCTGGAGAATTCCCTCTCCCTGCATTCCCTACTTGGCAGTGCACTGCCGCGTACGTGTCGCATACCGTAGCGGCCTGATCTAGGGTTTCTACCCTGCGGTCTGACAGATGCATCCTGAGATCGTCAGTCACCCTCTCATGAAACGCCTCCATGAGCATTGTCTCCCTGAGCTTCTCATAGCTATTTCCCACCTCTTCTGCCCGTAACCACCTGTCAAACGTGGTTCTTAGATCATGTGCAAATTCCCTGAAAGTTTTTCTCTCTGCTTTCTGCAGGCTACGGAATTTCTTCCTATAGCTTTCAGGTACGAGTTGGTACTCCCTCAAGATAGCTTCCTTCACTCTCACATAGTCCTGACTGTCTTCTGTAGTTAGGGAAACAAAAACGTCGCGTGCTTTTCCTACTAGCACGGACTGTAGGAGTGCTGTCCACTTTTCTCTGGGCCAGTTCCAGGTGATAGCAGTCTTCTCAAAGTACTCAAAATAGCTTTCCAGATTTGCCTCATCAAATGCTGGAACTTTGTCTACCTTCACGGTGACCGGCTCACTGCTGCTACTACCACTGGATTCTCTCCTATCTCTGGATTGTAGTTCTAGTTCTCTAAGTTTGACTTCTTTCTGCATCTCTAGCTCCATCTTTCTCAGTGCTAACTCGTGCTGCATCTCAAGCTTCCTAAGTTCTAATGGGTCTGGCATGCTTGCCATTCCATTTCTACTCCCTGGTGTCGAACGACCAGAATTTTGACCTACTTCTTCCTCTGCTTGATTTAGACTTGCCATGTTAAAATCAAGTTCTGCCTCCTTCCCTGAATCTACCAGAATTTCCTTGTTTCTCAGACCCTCTATCAATTGTGCTCTGATGATCTCGACCCTCCCTTTTTTGATACTGATTTCAAAGTGCTCGGCAATCTGCAACAATTCTTTCTTTGTGGCTTTACTTAGGATTTGTACATCTACGTTTGTGATAAAATTCGTGACTGTGTCCATGACTTATCTTCAAACTCAGCTAAGGTTGTCCAAAATTCTAATTCTTACCTGTCATCACCTAAGCAAAAATGTCACGTCGATTGTCAGTCTGATCAATACACAATGAAATGCATGAGCTCCTTTCACAGGTAAAGCAAGTCAAAGTAACAGAGTTGACAACACAATCTTTCGTTCAGAAACACAGCTCGCTCACTCTTTTCCAATAGGTCAATATTCTAGAAAAACAGTTTCTCACAGCTCAAATTTCTATTACAGTGGATGGAATGATTGATTCAAATCTCTTATGAATATTTCAACTGTTACAAAGTTTTACCAATGATTCAAATCTCGGACTGAGCTACCCAATTGTTACACAATTTTACCAATGATTCAAATTCCGGACTGAGCTCCCAATTGTTACGAACGGGGCTCTTTATCTCCCATTCAAGAGAGATTCGTCTAGGGGTTTTTCTTTCCGTTCCATAACATTCTTTCATTCATTCCATGCCATGCAAGTGAACAAGACCGTACAGAGGAGAAAGTGTGGATTGAACTTTAAAGATGACTTTTAATAATGCAGGTGAAATGATAATTCTTAATGTAACTAATTTAAGGTATCGAAATGTAAGGTTTAGCCAGCCAGCTTTTGTGATACAACTTATCTGATTGAGTCAGTCTCTGCTGACCGCCGTTGAATGAAGTGTCTTTCTGACAGGGTGAAGAAACGGTGGGCCATTAATTGGGTGATTTAGAGCCGGGTCAGGGCTCGTTGAAGCGTGAGGCTGGTGGAAGGGAGGGTTCCATCTTTCGTCTCCCCTCCTAGGTGAAACGTGGAGTAGGTCAGGCGTAGCGTGGTCAGTTGCCTCGTCATGGCGGTTGGCGTGGGGGCGGGCGTTGAGACTTGAACCGTGGGCAGGCGGGGGTCGGGGCTAATCAGGCATGACTGCCTGATGCTCTCTCGGCTGGGCGGCGGATTCGCATTCCGTCCCCTCTGGTTGACCTCCAGCGCTTTCCGTCGCACGGTCAGGTGCGGCGGGCAGGTGTGGCGCGAGGTGTTGGCAGGAAGAGAGAGAGGGAGAGGGTCGGGGGGGTTTTATAGATGCACTCAGTGTCCGGTGCTGACCAATCGCGCTCCAGACGCCATCTTGCCCTCATCACGAGACCCGGTCACAAGATCTTGTTTACAAGCCGGATTCTTTGTCTGCTATGGTCACGAGTTGTTGACCAAGCGATCTGCATCACGAGGCCGTCATCACGAGACTGGGCCTTTTGTTCCCCACACTGACCAGTCCTATTTTTGGCACAGGCTCTACGCAGTAGAAACGT
>JAWQFJ010003472.1:25000-43320 GCA_034096865.1 Theodoxus fluviatilis | reverse complement strand
GAGACTAGTGGATATAGTCTCAGCAACAGGTTGGTCACGTGATAGCCTTAATTCTTCCATAACATGCATACCACCGTTCTGAACACAGAGTCTCAGCCACGCTGAATGGCATATCACATCGTGAGTGTATTCCTCCGCTTGTTGTGATACACTCGATACTGGCAGCCATCTTTTCGTCAATTCATTTTCTAAACATCGATTTCCCATGAATGTAAAACTTGTATGCAGTAAAATTCGAATCACAAGAGTGTAATATTGTAAACTCTACTAATTATAAGGACTTTGAATACAACAGCAATATTTATACTTCATTGAGCGAGTAATGCAACCAATCCCGTCTGCACAATCATTTGGACCGATACACACAGAAACCCGCTGAGTGCTTTTGCTGATGAGGAATCATTAATTTAATGTATGCTTAGAAGGATTAAATTTAGAAAAACTGCTTCTGAGCTATCCGATAATATCGAACTTCGGAATCGGACGGATTCCTGCAGAAAAAACTTCCATTCGATTAACGTTCAGCACAGACGGAATGTAGGTTAAATCACTTACTGACTCCATCAGTCGATACACGAATGATCGAAGTGTGGAGCTCGTCAAACAGTGTGAAGGCAGTTAGACCACAGGTTCCGGCCAGAAAGCAATTACTTGCGAGAGTATAACCATAGATTCACGAAACCAGCCCGGAGCCATAGGAATCCTTTTCGCTGCGTTTATAGTAGGTCCAAAGATTGCGTGTATTTTACTATATACACAGTCGCACGTGCTCAAGGCAGTTTGCAACCTTTAGACGACGTTCGCGCTAAAAGTAGTTCTCAAATGATTTCCTGAAAATCTCATAGATTAGTTTTATTAGAACACCAAATTTGTGTTTATCTATCGGGATAAATAATTGGAATGAAATAGAATCGCCTCTTTTTACTCTCAATGGTCTTCTGATCATGGTTTTGATTGGTAAAATCATTGGAATGTGGAGCCGAAGTCACGTGACCAACCTGTGTCAGAGATACTATATCTCTGTGTTCAGAATGCGGCGAATATTCCACGACAAGACTTCAGACATCCGGGGACGGACGGTGGGTGATGGCCTCCATCTTCTACATCTCAAGTCCCAGGCTTTCTGGCGTTGCCTCCCCTTGAGTGACGTGGGGGAATGTCGGGAACGTGAGCTATGGCGCGGTGGTCACGGGAGGGAGGTGTAAACACCGCCATAACCTGCCAGCGGGCCCCGAGTGTCCAGCGTCCCCTGCCCAGCCCAGCGCAAGGCCGCAGCACTGAGCCAGCGTGACAGCACTGAGCCAGCGTGACAGCGCTTAGCCAGCGTGACAGCACTAAGGGGGCTGGGTCCTGGACAGCGCCATTCTACACAGGGAGGGAAGAAGCAGGATGGACACTCACACATCCATACACAGTGAGAGAGAGTGAAAGAGGAGATGGAGAGAGAGAGAGAGAGAGAGAGAGATAGATAGAGAGAGAGAGAGAGAGAGAGATTGATTGGTTGATTCTTTATTTATCAAGGATGAAATTTTAGGCATTTCTGCCTTTCTTACAAATTGTCCTTGCTCATAAAGAAATGAAAACACTGATAATTAAGACACAAAATACACAGTAGCTAATCCATGTACAACAGTTGGTAAGGTATATGAAGAATATGATCAACAATGACAAATATTTTAGTAGATGCCTTTGACAACTGTCAGCTCAGTGAGTCTTGAAGATCAAGCAATACGTGTCATATGTACAGGCGACAGAAGTGAGATCATCTGAATAGATAATCACGTATGGATGCTTTAAAAGACGTCATGGAAGTATTGTTCCTTAGATGCAATGGGAGTGTATTCCATATCATAACACCTGAATATGTAATACTGCCTTTGAAAATGTATATTCTATGTTGTGGTAGAATGAAAGTGTTGCGAGATAGTAAATGGCTTGTTTGGGGACGAATGAAGAGATCAGTAAGATACTTCGGTGCTTGTGAAGAGAGAGAGAGAGATTGAGAGAGAGAGAGAGAGAGAGAGACAGACACAGGCTTCGTACAGGTTTTTAGATACAAAATTTCATGACTTTTCCATGACTTTCCATGAGCCTCAATAACATTTTCCATGACTTAGCGTACTGTGTGCGCGATACCTTTCATGTGGCTTTTCAAGGGTGCCTCTCCCATGTTGGACACATCAAACTCTTTTTCACAAAATCGGCACTTTGCCATCCCATTCAGTTTCACTCGCATGACCCACTCACGGTATTTTTCGTCTCGTGTCCATTTGTCTTGAAATCGACACTTTCCAGTCATGATGATAATATCAAAGAAACACTGCATCACAAAAAAGCTTTTTTCACTTTCTCCTTGTTTGAACCAACTGACCTGACCGGCGTGGAAATGAAACCAGGTCACCTAGCCAAAGAACCAATCAGGAAGCAGAAGACAAACGAGCCTTCAAAATTAACCAATGGGATGCAAGGGCACGTTTTCCTGTCGTTCGCAGCATGTACAAATAGACAGAGTATCGCGCGAAGCACAGCCTAGAAAACATTTTTTTCTTCTTTTTTATGTATTTATTAAATTCGATGACTTTCCATGACTTAAATTGAAATTCCATGATTTTCCAGGCCTGGAAAATGAAAAATCAAATTCCATGACTTTCCAGGTTTTCCATGACCTGTACGAATCCTGCAGACAGACAGACAGACAGACAGACAGACAGACATACAGACAGATAGATACAGAGACACAGAGAGAGAGAGAGACAGACAGACAGACAGACAGACAGACAGACAGACAGAGAGACAGAGAGACAGAGAGACAGAGAGACAGAGAGAGAGAGAGAGAGAGAGAGAGAGAGAGAGAGAGAGACAGACAGACAGACAGACAGAAAGACACACAGACAGATAGATACAGAGACACAGAGAGAGAGAGACAGACAGACAGACAGACAGACAGACAGACAGACAGACAGACAGAGAGACAGAGAGACAGAGAGACAGACAGACAGACAGACAGACAGACAGACAGACAGACAGACAGACAGACAGACAGACAGACAGACAAAAATAAAAAGACACACACACACACACACACACAGAGAGGGGGGGGGACTGTTTTACGGACTATCATCCTTTGTAGAGCTAAGGGCAACACGCAACATTTCCCCTAGCTATATGTCTTTTAGGAATCGCGTAGGGCGAAACGGTGAGTGCAGTCGTATTTCCAACCCCAAGGGCGTGAGAGAAGACAAAAAGGGTACCTTACGGAAGACGATATTTTTCGTTTAATTGGCAGGCTTGTGTAACGAGAGGCAATGTTGAGGTGGGTTGAGCGACACTAGACGATGGTGACGTGAGGTGAGGTCGGGGAAAATGGGTTTTAAAAGCGTGAATCGAGATGCGGCGAAAAAGAGGAAAGACAACAATGCAATCTGCAGTGATTGACCGAGTATAGCAAAAATGCTTTATGCCTACTACTCATGAGTAAATCGTCCTGATAAAAATATTCGTTCAGATATCAAAACTTTTTTAATCATCATTTCCAGATATAAAATAAATGCATACATCCCATTTAGTGCTTTAGCTTTCTTGAAACAGTAGGTTTTCAACGCGTCACTTTTGTATTCCATGACCAATTCCGTTGTAACGATAATCTCCAGGGCCCGTATTCACAACGGCGATTTATCTTTTTAACACTCGATTTATCCCCTAGCCCCGCGTTATCTTGATCGGTTAGATAAGGTACGCTCGTCAGAGGATCCTAGGTTGCGCTTTGCTATATTTACTGGTTTCCAGCCAAGGGAGAGCGGAACAGGCAGTTGGAATCGTCTGAGTTTAGAGATAAATCGGAGTTAGAATAAATCGCCGATAAATCGCCGTTGTGAATACGGGCCCAGCAGATTAAAAAGGCATCTATCTACCTGGGCAAAACTTTGCGTATTACAGCAATAGGTAAAGGTAAAGGTGTTCTTTTTCATATTGCGACTTTTCACTCACGGATAGATGCTCAGATCGCATACATTTATCCCCTGGTCATCTCTTTGTATCACTCCAACACCGTCTCAACTCTCTGGGGAGCATTCTACCAGGCTGGGGATGAACGCACCAAAGTTATCTTTGAGAATCTTCCAACTCAGTCCTCAAAGGTACCCGTTTTACTCCTGATAGGGGAGAAGCAATGTGAGTAACGTACATTGCTCAAGGATGCAACTCTTGAATCCGCGCAGCTTCGAACGCCGCACCTGCTGGCCGCAAGCGACCGCAGGTCAAGCGTGCTGACCACTCGGCCACGGCGCTCCACAACAGAACGCTCGTCAGTCACGCTTACCCTTCCTGTGCCGCCGTCTGCACTACGGTAAAGAAGGAGCTTGCTACTCAGGTCTAAGGCGACGAGCGATTACGAGAATCTCTCTCTATATACAAAAAGGCTCAATAGCAGCTGCAATGAGGTTAGTTGAAAGAGAGAGGGCATTACTGGCTTCCGGGCTTTCTCGTAATCGCTCGTCGCCTTAGACCTGAGTAGCAAGCTCCTTCTTTACCGTAGTGCAGACGGCGGCACAGGAAGGGTAAGCGTGACTGACGAGCGTTCTGTTGTGGAGCGCCGTGGCCGAGTGGTCAGCACGCTTGACCTGCGGTCGCTTGCGGCCAGCAGGTGCGGCGTTCGAAGCTGCGCGGATTCAAGAGTTGCATCCTTGAGCAATGTACGTTACTCACATTGCTTCTCCCCTATCAGGAGTAAAACGGGTACCTTTGAGGACTGAGTTGGAAGATTCTCAAAGATAACTTTGGTGCGTTCATCCCCAGCCTGGTAGAATGCTCCCCAGGGAGTTGAGACGGTGTTGGAGTGATACAAAGAGATGACCAGGGGATAAATGTATGCGATCTGAGCATCTATCCGTGAGTGAAAAGTCGCAATATGAAAAAGAGCACCTTTACCTTTACCTATTGCTGTAATACGCAAAGTTTTGCCCAGGTAGATAGATGCCTTTTTAATCTGCAGGGCCCGTATTCACAACGGCGATTTATCGGCGATTTATTCTAACTCCGATTTATCTCTAAACTCAGACGATTCCAACTGCCTGTTCCGCTCTCCCTTAGCTGGAAACCAGTAAATATAGCAAAGCGCAACCTAGGATCCTCTGACGAGCGTACCTTATCTAACCGATCAAGATAACGCGGGGCTAGGGGATAAATCGAGTGTTAAAAAGATAAATCGCCGTTGTGAATACGGGCCCTGGAGATTATCGTTACAACGGAATTGGTCATGGAATACAAAAGTGACGCGTTGAAAACCTACTGTTTCAAGAAAGCTAAAGCACTAAATGGGATGTATGCATTTATTTTATATCTGGAAATGATGATTAAAAAAGTTTTGATATCTGAACGAATATTTTTATCAGGACGATTTACTCATGAGTAGTAGGCATAAAGCATTTTTGCTATACTCGGTCAATCACTGCAGATTGCATTGTTGTCTTTCCTCTTTTTCGCCGCATCTCGATTCACGCTTTTAAAACCCATTTTCCCCGACCTCACCTCACGTCACCATCGTCTAGTGTCGCTCAACCCACCTCAACATTGCCTCTCGTTACACAAGCCTGCCAATTAAACGAAAAATATCGTCTTCCGTAAGGTACCCTTTTTGTCTTCTCTCACGCCCTTGGGGTTGGAAATACGACTGCACTCACCGTGTCGCCCTACGCGATTCCTAAAAGACATATAGCTAGGGGAAATGTTGCGTGTTGCCCTTAGCTCTACAAAGGATGAAAGTCCGTAAAACAGCCCCCCCCCCCCCCCTTCCTCTGTGTGTGTGTGTGTGTGTGTGTCTTTTTATTTTTGTCTGTCTGTCTGTCTGTCTGTCTGTCTGTCTGTCTGTCTGTCTGTCTGTCTGTCTGTCTGTCTGTCTGTCTCTCTGTCTCTCTGTCTCCCTCTCTGTCTGTCTGTCTGTCTGTCTGTCTGTCTGTCTGTCTGTCTCTCTCTCTCTGTGTCTCTGTATCTATCTGTCTGTGTGTCTTTCTGTCTGTCTGTCTGTCTGTCTCTCTCTCTCTCTCTCTCTCTCTCTCTCTCTCTCTCTCTGTCTCTCTGTCTCTCTGTCTCTCTGTCTCTCTGTCTGTCTGTCTGTCTGTCTGTCTGTCTGTCTGTCTCTCTCTCTCTCTCTGTGTCTCTGTATCTATCTGTCTGTATGTCTGTCTGTCTGTCTGTCTGTCTGTCTGTCTGTCTGCAGGATTCGTACAGGTCATGGAAAACCTGGAAAGTCATGGAATTTGATTTTTCATTTTCCAGGCCTGGAAAATCATGGAATTTCAATTTAAGTCATGGAAAGTCATCGAATTTAATAAATACATAAAAAAGAAAAAAAATGTTTTCTAGGCTGTGCTTCGCGCGATACTCTGTCTATTTGTACACGCTGCGAACGACAGGAAAACGTGCCCTTGCATCCCATTGGTTAATTTTGAAGGCTCGTTTGTCTTCTGCTTCCTGATTGGTTCTTTGGCTAGGTGACCTGGTTTCATTTCCACGCCGGTCAGGTCAGTTGGTTCAAACAAGGAGAAAGTGAAAAAAGCTTTTTTGTGATGCAGTGTTTCTTTGATATTATCATCATGACTGGAAAGTGTCGATTTCAAGACAAATGGACACGAGACGAAAAATACCGTGAGTGGGTCATGCGAGTGAAACTGAATGGGATGGCAAAGTGCCGATTTTGTGAAAAAGAGTTTGATGTGTCCAACATGGGAGAGGCACCCTTGAAAAGCCACATGAAAGGTATCGCGCACACAGTACGCTAAGTCATGGAAAATGTTATTGAGGCTCATGGAAAGTCATGGAAAAGTCATGAAATTTTGTATCTAAAAACCTGTACGAAGCCTGTGTCTGTCTCTCTCTCTCTCTCTCTCTCTCAATCTCTCTCTCTCTCTTCACAAGCACCGAAGTATCTTACTGATCTCTTCATTCGTCCCCAAACAAGCCATTCACTATCTCGCAACACTTTCATTCTACCACAACATAGAATATACATTTTCAAAGGCAGTATTACATATTCAGGTGTTATGATATGGAATACACTCCCATTGCATCTAAGGAACAATACTTCCATGACGTCTTTTAAAGCATCCACACGTGATTATCTATTCAGATGATCTCACTTCTGTCGCCTGTACATATGACACGTATTGCTTAATCTTCAAGACTCACTGAGCTGACAGTTGTCAAAGGCATCTACTAAAATCTTTGTCATTGTTGATCATATTCTTCATATACCTTACCAACTGTTGTACATGGATTAGCTACTGTGTATTTTGTGTCTTAATTATCAGTGTTTTCATTTCTTTATGAGCAAGGACAATTTGTAAGAAAGGCAGAAATGCCTAAAATTTCATCCTTGATAAATAAAGAATCAACCAATCAATCTCTCTCTCTCTCTCTCTCTCTCTCTCTCTCTCTCTCTCTCTCTCTCTCCCTCTTTCACTCTCACTCTCACTATGTATGGATGTGTGAATGTCCATCCTGCTTCTTCCCTTCCTGTGTAGAATGGCGCTGTCCAGGCCCCAGCCCCCTTAGCGCTGTCACGCTGGCTCAGCGCTGTCACGCTGGCTCAGTGCTGTCACGCTGGCTCAGTGCTGCGGCCTTGCGCTGGGCTGGGCAGGGGACGCTGGACACTCGGGGCCCGCTGGCAGGTTATGGCGGTGCTTACACCTCCCTCCCGTGACCACCGCGCCACAGCTCACTTTCCCGACATCCCCCACGTCACTCAAGGGGAGGCAACGCCAGAAGCCTGGGACTTGAGATGTAGAAGATGGAGGCCATCACCCACCGTCCGTCCCCGGATGTCTGAAGTCTTGTCGTGGAATATTCGCCGCATTCTGAACACAGAGATATAGTATCTCTGACACAGGTTGGTCACGTGACTTCGGCTCCACATTCCAATGATTTTACCAATCAAAATTCAACATGATCAGAAGACCATTGAGAGTAAAAAGAGGCGATTCTATTTCATTCCAATTATTTATCCCGATAGATAAACACAAATTTGGTGTTCTAATAAAACTAATCTATGAGATTTTCAGGAAATCATTTGAGAACTACTTTTAGCGCGAACGTCGTCTAAAAGGTTGCAAACTGCCTTGAGCACGTGCGACTGTGTATATAGTAAAATACACGCAATCTTTGGACCTACTATAAACGCAGCGAAAAGGATTCCTATGGCTCCGGGCTGGTTTCGTGAATCTATGGTTATACTCTCGCAAGTAATTGCTTTCTGGCCGGAACCTGTGGTCTAACTGCCTTCACACTGTTTGACGAGCTCCACACTTCGATCATTCGTGTATCGACTGATGGAGTCAGTAAGTGATTTAACCTACATTCCGTCTGTGTTGAACGTTAATCGAATGGAAGTTTTTCTGTAGGAATCCGTCCGATTCCGAAGTTCGATATTATCGGATAGCTCAGAAGCAGTTTTTCTAAGTTTAATCCTTCTAAGCATACATTAAATTAATGATTCCTCATCAGCAAAAGCACTCAGCGGGTTTCTGTGTGTATCGGTCCAAATGATTGTGCAGACGGGATTGGTTGCATTACTCGCTCAATGAAGTATAAATATTGCTGTTGTATTCAAAGTCCTTATAATTAGTAGAGTTCACAATATTACACTCTTGTGATTCGAATTTTACTGCATACAAGTTTTACATTCATGGGAAATCGATGTTTAGAAAATGAATTGACGAAAAGATGGCTGCCAGTATCGAGTGTATCACAACAAGCGGAGGAATACACTCACGATGTGATATGCCATTCAGCGTGGCTGAGACTCTGTGTTCAGAACGGTGGTATGCATGTTATGGAAGAATTAAGGCTATCACGTGACCAACCTGTTGCTGAGACTATATCCACTAGTCTCAGCCACGCTGAATGTATTCGCCGCAGTCCCGCCAGAGTAACGACTGCGAGCGCGTTGATTCTGCTCCATGTTGGAGTGAGTGATGTACGGAGATGAAGAAATAGTGGAAGTTTGTTCATGCTTGTGTGTGGTTTGGTATCCTTATTCGTCATGTGATTATACAAGTACATACATAGCGGGTGGAGAGCGAGAATAAATAATAATAATAATAATGGGTATTTATATAGCGCTTATTCTCAAGTGAGCTCTAAACGCTTTACAATCTCGTTCACACATCACAAGCAGACAATCAGATACAAGCAAATCACGTAGGCAATCAACACTAGCAGCAGAATCCCGCAGTTGGACCCGAAGTGAATCTTTTTGAAGAGACGGTATTGGTTTGAAATATAATTTGTTGGTTACATTTTGTTTATTATTAAATGTCCAAGTAGTTTGTCATGGTTGGATTAAAATCTGAATTTTTTTGGGCCAAAGATCTGCAAGAGCTCAAGATTCTCGCAGTAAATTTGCAGACCGTCTATTATAATGATTCAAGGTAACGACTGTTATTATGGCTGAATTGTAATTCACTCCACTTATCAATCATACACACACACGCATGCATGCGCGCGCATGCTCACACACGCACACGAACGCATACACACACGCACGCACGCACGCGCACGTATACATACACTGCACAGAATGAATGAGAGAGGGGGGGGGATCAGGATAGAGAATGTCACTGTAAAGATGCCACAAACGGAGCTTTAGCCTGAGAAAACACCACCGACCTTCACAGAAACCTTGTCCTTTCTGGAACTGAGGGAAATAACGAGGTGATCACGGCCTCTAAAGCACCATGCCTGATACCTCCACCTGACCTCCCCCGATACGGAAAGGGGATGCAGTGCTGCCAAGAGGGAGGCTCTGATACCACACTGGCCTGTCACTGAATCTTGGGCTGAGCGCAACCGTCCCATTTATCATTTGAGCTAGAGAAAAGGAAAGACGGAGGGAGGAGGGTATGTTTCTCCACTTGAATTAGGGAACATCTTCTCAGGTAACCGATTGCCTCACCTTGCATTCCCCCACCGCTTGCCCCTCCTTGAGAACATTTTTTCGTGCGGATGGGAATCGTGTTCCATTGATTTGGCAGACCCGTGTACCATTTGTAGATTCACACATCTTGGCACCCTTTATCTTGCAAATGCTGATCAAATGTCCATTCGAATCATTTCCTGTTTTTTGTCATGGAAATACTCATTGAGTGTTGATTCAAATCCCACGCTGGGTCCATTTTTTCTCATGGAAATGACTGACCGTGAAGGAGGGAAGCGGGGGCAAATGAAGTTTGCTTGACAGGCAACATCATCCCCTTCCTTGCTGGTCCTCGCTCGGTCTTGGGTCTGTTTCCCTCTCATCCCCTAGCCCCACCAACCCCCTTCCGTTTTTCCTTTCCATCTATAAACATGCCTTCCCCTCTCCAACCCCCCAACCCCCAACCCCCAACCCCCAACCCCTCTTCTTCCCATCTTCAGTAGCAAGCTGTCCCCTGGTGACCCTTGATCCTCAGCTAACATCCCCTCAATTCAACAGAGCGCTAAGATGTGCGAAGGGATCGTCTTCCTGGACAGGGTAGCCCCTCTTCCCTCGTCATCCTTTCCTCCTGTCAGGACCTTCCTTCCAGGTACAGACCTTTCGATGAAAGTTTGTGTAATTTTTACCTTCCTTCATTCCTTCAAGCGTGTGGCAATCGAAGTACCTTTCCTCCCTTTGTTGCTGTAATGGGACAGTTTTATCTTTCCTTTAGGTGGTCAGTTGAAGTGTGTGTGTGTGTGTGTGTGTGTGTGTGTGTGTGTGTGTGTGTGTGTGTGTGTGTGTGTGTGTGTGTGTGTGTTCTCCTAACAATGGTAGTCGCTAGATGCCTTTTCATCAACTGGAACCCAGCTTTCGATGTTTTACATTATGTAGTTGAATGATTTTGTTGAGTCGAGTCAAGTTGAGTTAAGTCGAGTTGAGATGAGTTGGGTTGAGTTGAGTTTAGTGTGTTTTCGGGAGTGTTAATGTAGTTTTTGTGTCTTTGTTTCTTCTTGCCTGATGAGACAGTAGTGTCTGACTGTGGGGATGAGTCTCTCCCCATTTCTCTACCGGCCACTGGCTGCTAGTTACAACAACGTGCTGTCGCCTGTCCGTTGGGCTGGTCTGGTGGAGACAGGACATTAGAGGGTGTCCAGTTTGAAGGTGTCGTTTTTCCAGGTACTGACGTCTTCAGTAGCAATAAGGCCTCCTGCGCCTATAGTAGCTGAGAGCTCGTTGATGTGTTGGGTTTGCCGGGTTGACACAAAAGTTTAAGGGTGAATCATGTGAACCGTTTGTCGTGTCCTCTTTTTGTAACTTTATTGTATGCACTCTGTGTTTGCTGTCTCTTTTTTACCCTTTCTTGACGTTCTCTCTCTCTCTCTCTCTCTCTCTCTCTCTCTCTCTCTCTCTCTCTCTCTCTCTCATCACATCCCTGTATGTTTTCAAATATTAGCTTTTCACAAAGTAGGCTTGCAAATGTGTGTGTGCGTTTGTCCATCTATCTGCCTCAGAGACCTTCCAGCGTGACAGTCCGTTTGCATTTCTCTCTGTCTGCCCCAGTCTATTTTCTCTCCTCCTTGATGGATATTTCCTCCGCCTGTCTCGTCCCCAACTCCCGCCCTTTCTGCACCAGCCTGCCTGCCTGCCTGTCCGTCCGCCGTCTGTCTGTCTGTCTGTCCGTCTGCCTGTCTGCCAGTTTACGTACCTGCCTGCCAGTGTGCTTGTCTTTATGTCTGCACGCTCGTCTGTCTGCTCGTCTGCCATTTTCCCTGCCTGTCCGCTTGTCTGCCAGTTAGCTGCCATTTTGTTGCCTGCCATTTTCCCTGCCTGCCATTTTTCCTGCCTGCCCGCTTGTCTGGCAGGACATGTACACCCTCCGCGCTGTGTTCTTGTCGAGTTGCTTACTGTTGCGTTGCTATGACTTCATGTCGTCTCGCTCGGGGGATCTTTGAGGTCATCTGTACTATCTTCTCTATGTACTGAAATATGCACACAACTAGTGAATGGAGAGATGATGGTGAATGAGGCGAACGGTTTGAGAAGTTAATATCACGAGAAGAGATACATAAAAATGTTAAAGTGGAAAATTTTGAAGTGTTTTATGACAACGAAAGTGTTCCATTTTTCTTCTTCTTAAAATCACGTTTTATTCTTATCCTTCCAATGGACAAGGTACGAAACAATTGACCATCATGCTGCATGAAGCTGAGCTGTTGTCGGATGGAGAGGGATGGCGTTCTGGGAACGAGGTCCCTGTGCATGGAAGAACTACTTTTCCATGTCTAGTCCGCTTCACGGACTCTTCCGCCCCCTGGCTTTGTCGCCCTAGCATGACATTCCGCACTATCCTTTGTCTGGACATCAGCATCCTCGCCAGCCCTCACCCCCCACCTCCTCTCCCATACCCCCCTCCCTCCTTTCCACTTCCCCTGTCTTCTCTCTCGACACCACCTCCCATCCTCCCTCCCCTCACCCCTTTCTTCCTTTTCAACTTCCCTGTTTTCTCTCTCCATCCCACCACCCATCCTTTTAATCTCAACCGCTCTCACCTTTCCTCCTCCTCACCCCCCCCACCCCCACCCCCCCCCCTCCCGTTTCTCTTCGATTTGGTTTTTATACCTTGCCCTCTAGAGTTTCTTGTACACATTTTCTTTTCCACTTCCTCCCCTCCCAGCATGACCAGTATCTCATGACAACCCCAGTTCCGCTGGTCCGTGTATACTCCTGTCTCGCTGTCCTGTACTCTCTCTCTCTCTCTCTCTCTCTCTCTCTCTCTCTGTGTGTGTGTCTCAATCTCTCTGTCTCAATCTCTCTCTGTCTCTATCTCTCTCTCTATCTCTGTCTCTCTTTCTCTATCTCTGTCTCTGTCTTTCTCTCTGTCTCTCTCTGTGTCTGTCTGTCTGTCTCTCTTTATCTCTCTCCTCTCTATCTCTATATAGCTCTCCTTTCTCTATCTCTATCTCTGTGTCAGTCTCTCTGTTTCCCTCTATCTCTCTCACATCTCTCTCTCATCTCTCTCTCTCTGGCTGTCCGTCCGTCTGTTTGTTTTTCTCTGTCCATTTGTCCGTCTGTCATTCCGTCCGTCCGTCCGTTCGTCCGTTCGTCCGTTCATCTGTTTGTCTGTCTGATTCCTCTTTTGTTTGGGAAGTCGCTTTTTCTCATTTATTTGCACTCAGTGCATAGATTACTACAGATTACGTGCAGCGAAAACACTGTAACTACCGTACCATTGTGCGAATCACGGCATCCATACGATCATATCATGAATAAAGCGTCGTACTCCATCAGAGCGCCAAGCCACGCCACTGTAGCGGGAGTAAACAGCTCTGTACAGGGAACTTCAGCGTGTGACGTGGTGTGTCGAGTCTCGCACTGCAAGTCTAATCAGCTGAACTCTACACTCGGGTTGAGGGGTCACGTTGCCATAAATCACGGGGTGCACGGTTGGAGAGGATGACGCCGTGACCCTGCATTAACTTGACTGCCTGCCCGTCTCCTCTGCCAGGCAGAAGATGCATTGGAATACTTGTGCCCACCATGGCTGCCTGCTGTCACCGTGGTGTGGCGTGGTTAGGGGCAGGAGTATGTATCCAACACGCATTGCACGTTTTCTCACCGGTGTTTCACGGAGTTGTCATGTCTGGGCATTTCGGCACACGGCGGCCGTGTTTCTGTTGACCTGAAATATCTCACTTAATCATTGTTCTGTCAATTGTAAATGCGGTGGATTTGATTGGGAGAAATTTACAATATGGAAATACAACAGTGCGTTAATATACTGGTCACGTTTGGCTTTTTCGTCTTTCTGTTATGCGATGCCCAGATTTATGTAGACTTTAGTTTCATTTCCTCGTTTAGGTTTGGAGTTTTGCGAGTGCGAACAATCATCGAGGGGGAAAACACGACAATGGGACTTTGACTTAACGCCATTTCGAAACATTTGTATCAGTCGCGTGTTTTGGAAAGTGTCAGGGTGGCGTAGTTAACTATCGATAAATTGTCCAGTTTTGGAAGAGACTTCCTGTGCAAGAAAAACTGTGTCTTCCTGATTCTCAAAATCTTTAATCACAAAGGATCACTGTATAACAGTGGAAGGATATCCCTGGCGATACATAATTCACCCCGAATGTGACAGATATGTGCTGGCGCACGCTATAACTCAGCTGCCTGACGTGGAAAATGCACTGGGAGGCTGGCCAAGTCGTAATGTGTCACCGTAACATGGGCTTTCTCTTGTCCAATATTTTTCTTGGGCGTCTCTTGTCGTCCTTTTGTTTTCTTTTTCACAGGGCCGCTTTAGTTGTGATGCCCATTTTATAAAGCAGATATATTTGGATGGAAATGGGGGCCTTCCTCCTCGTGATGCAATTGTGTATTCACCGTTTACGCGGGAAGATTGAAATACTTCTAGATAAACCTCCAACAACGACCGTGATGTGGATACAATTTGCACATACTACAGAGTTGCATGCCATTGTGTGGTGTGTGCGATTGTGTGGTTGACATTGGAGGAGGAGGAGGTAAAAATGGAGGAGGTGGAGGAAGAGGAGGAGATAAATATGGAGGAGGAGGTAAAAAGGGAGGAGAAGGTAAAAAAGGGAGAGGAGGAGGTGGTGAAAGGGAGGAGAAAGAGGAGGTATAAGGGGGGAGGAGGAGGAGGAGGAGGAGGAGGAGGAGGAGGAGGAGGAGGAGGAGGAGGAGGACCTAAGTCACGTGGAGGAGCAACTATGTACCGTATCTGACACTCAACCCGTCACGTGTTTACTGAAGCAGGCAGTCTTGCCTAAAGTCATGGGTCCATCCGCCCTTCTTGACCACCGTCTGGCCTGACCTGCCCTTCTGGCGTTGGACAATTGTTTGTCTACTCATTGCCTGCACCGCCCCACCGTCATTGAGCCAACACGGGTACGCAGTGGGGGAGAGGTCGGGTGGAGGAGTTACCCTGGGTGGGCTGTAAAGAGTCGAGCATGGGAAAAGTGCCTATTGGCAAACACGTGTTCGCCGCCGTTATCTGGGAAAAGTGATGAGTTGTGCTGTGGAAACAAAGTGTAGGACGTGTCATCCCTGACACTGTTTCGCTTCCAAGTCTTCAAATGCCAGTGCGGTTTAGTCAGAAGAACATGTCTATTAGAAATACGTTGCTACAGGTACGTACACACGTTTGCAATAGTTAACCTTTTGTCTCAGGATTGTATTATTACTAAATCTTTTGGATCTTAAGAACCACATACGGAGAACAGTTTGCGTGAGCTGTTTGTTCTACATCGATGGATAAATGCATCAGACGGTAACAAAATCATGTCAGTTTCAATGGAGAAAACGAAGAAGTAATCTCTTGAGGATTTGAAGAGCGACACATTTAGACGTCCGTAGCTATAACCACCCGTTGATTATGGGAATGTGAGGCAGATAGCTAAATCTTAAAAGGCTATTGCTGCCTTGGAGAGCAGTGAACAAACGTAACTGAGCACACCTCGATGGGCAAGATAGTTGTCAGAGTGTGTTGAAAAGTCTTCAAAGGAAGGTCATTTTTGTAAAGGTTCAGCTGTCCTGGGCACACACAGTTATATGTCACATGCACTCACTGTTCACAACGCAGGTTCTGTCGAAGGCTGTTTGTTTTGGCTTCTAAAGAAAGGGGGCATTTGTCAGAGATTTGACGGCACGAGTGGACGATTTTGACTTTATTTGTACCACTCACGGATGAATTCGACCGACAACGCTAACTCATTGCTCGATCAGGTTTCAACGCACACACTTGTCAAATGAGCCCACTAAATTGGTTGACCGCACGGTATACGCAGCTGTTTGTCCCTCAGCGGATGTTGGCTTTGCTCTCATGGTCTGTCCCAAGTTTGAGGACGAAGTCAGCTGCCCTGATTCTTCAGTCATCCTGTCAGGAGTGCGTGGATAGTCCGTATTGGGGCCTGGACTGCTTGTTTCGATTGCTTGTCTCGACTTTTTTTCCTTGCAATTTTACCATCACATTGACAACTGAAACAAGGAATTTTATTTCAACAAGGAAGCACTATCACAACCCCAGGTAGCGGTAAACATTCCTGGTTCATTCGGTAAACAGAGGAGTGGATCGAAGGGTCAGAGGTGAGAACAGTAAGGCAAGGGTAAGGTGAAGTTTGGGTTCATGTGAATATTTACTCGAAACGTTCGGTGTTTCCTGAGTACTCTGAGATGGTATGAGGTAATGCATGGGGGTAGGAGGTGGTAAGAGGATGGGGTGGAATAGAGATGGTCGTAGTGGATGAATGAGTGGGGGAAACGGCATGAAGGAGGAAGAGGGAGGGGGAGACAAGTCGGGACACAGGAAGAGACCAGAACAGGCAGGCAGTACAGGAAGTCGCGGTAGGTGTCACCTCCATCGCCCTGCATCCGCCTTCCTGGAGCCAGGAGCCAGGGTGACAGCTCTGCTGTGTACGGGACCGCATCCTGGTGTGTCTGGGACGGCACAGCCTGCTCGTGCTGATTGAGGCAGGTCTGGGGTAGAACTGAGGACGGCACAGCCTGCTCGTGCTGATTGAGGAGGTCTGGGGTAGAACTGAGTTCAATCACTTCCTGCAGCTGGGACCACGCCTCCGCTGGAGGGCGTACGGGAGACAACACGTAGTCCCCTGGACAGCTGTGAAGTCGATAATAGACAAAGTTTGAGTTGATATTACAAACAATGGTTTGATTTTGAGACGGACAGCTGCTCCACAAAATAATATAATTATTTGTTCTGCATTTCCGCATTATTTTGTGCTGTCCCGTCGTATACGTCGCCAAATATATTGCCCTTGAAAATCATTTATTCATTCATTAAATGAATCCTGTGTTGATTGTCCTCCTTCGAAAGAACCAGATTCTGTTTTTATTGTCATCCTCATTAATTGTCGGTGATCAGTGATATTTCTACGCATTCCCTAAGATCGGAGACAAAATCTTGTTTCTTGAAGCACACGCAGTGGAAGACAAACTTCACGTTGACATGCAGACCTGCACCGCGCTTGCTGGACTGCGATGTTCGAACGCACAACGCTAGACAGCCCGCTCCGCTTTCAAGAGCGCCATCGAGCACCTGTGCCAGGCTGCGAGACAACGTCAGCACATTTTTTCTCTCTCCCCCATATGACGTGCAGACCCCAAATAGGTCAAAGGTCGCCATGCGTGCCCCGCAACGAAGAAGGTCAAGGCCTGTGACGTCAGTCTGGTGTGAGAGACCTCTGCAAACTGTCCAGGGTAGTCGACAGCATGCGAGGCTCTCGCAACAGAGGCCACCTGTGACGCAAGACTTCTTTTGCATGGTCAGATGTAACGTCTGTTTTCTACCATCAACGTGTCTCCGCAGTAAATGAGCATTCAATTAGACTTTTCTCATTTTAATTTGCTGACTGCCACAGGTGCGCCATTTTGCTTTACTCATATGCAGGAATTCATTGCCGCCCCGCCATGCAGGCGCGCTCTGCTCCGCGGCAACGTCTTGTTGAGATGGCGTTGGGTCGTATGAAGCAGTCGACTCTGACAGAGAACGTGACTGATCTCCCACGCCTGCAGCAGCCCGCCTTACTGAATGGTTCACAGAGTCCGTGCCTTGCTCGCTCTAGAGAGAGACCCACGCCCAAGTTTTTCCAGTGCCCCTATTTGCAATGTCCAGGGTCTCTCTCTCTCTTTTCTTTATCCCGCTGAAAGAGCCGCTGTGTTCGGACAAGGTTTGTCCCTGACCTTGAGACCTTGACAGTCCACGTGGAAGTGTGGGGTGTGAGGCTCATGTCCGGTCTCCGCACAGAGGGCTCTGTGTAGCTCTACCGTCCACAGGAAACTGCTAGGTCTCTGTTGTGCGCCAGAAGACCCACCTTGCCACCCCTCCCTCCCTGACCCCCTGCTGGAGCCTCTCCCCCCCCCCCCCTCCATAATCCCCCGGGCTTCATTCCTACACCCTCACTTGGCCCCGCCCTGCACCTGCGAGAGTCTCCCTAGAAATCCGCGTCTGGAATCTTGGAATTCGACAGCAACAATGTTTTGAACGCGTGTTGTATGATCATTGCGCTCTTGATGAATTCCCTCGCAGCATTTGTTGGGTTGGCTGCTTGCGTCTGTTTCGCAGCCATCTGATGACGACACGGGCGCGCCCACATTTCTCACCCAGGTTATGTTTGGAAGATTCAAGTGTAAATGTCACGAAGGAGAACAAGACACTCACGTGCACAGAGAATGAAGGGTAAGGAGGGAGGGGTGGGTGGGTTTGTTGTGTCTGCCGTTGATGTTCTGCTGTTGATGTCCGCAGTCATAGTGCACGTTAAGAAATTCGCACGATTTGCATGAAACCGTCGATGTGGAACTGCAAGAGTTGAATGTGAGGGCCAGATGAAGGGACGTG
>JAWQFJ010003472.1:0-20000 GCA_034096865.1 Theodoxus fluviatilis | reverse complement strand
GAAGGAATGTTGATGTGATACGAACTGCGCTGCAGCACGCCATCCTTGCTCCTCCACTCCCACGCTGCCAGTGCAGTCTCATGCTTCTCACGTCTGGCGGGAAAGGTTGGAGGAAGCGGTGGCAGAGGAGACGGGGGTTCGGAGAGGGTGTGGAGGGTGAGGGGGGGGGGGGGGGGCAGAGTGGATGGGCACGATACATGCATTTCATGTGCACAAATGCCTCGCGCGCATCGCCATTGGCTGCGCGATGAGCAGGAGGTGACGTAATGCGGACACCGTGCCCCGCTTCCTGTACACGACCGGCGAGCCCGCGCCTACGAATGGCGAACATGCCCATCCTCCTGTTTGCTGGCTGCAGGCTCATTTCCATAATGTCCCCGTTTTACTGCCAACTTTTTCGGCCTCTGTGCACCTCCGCCGATCGCTGAATGCAAAACTGACGCACAGAATAACATTGGAGCTAAAAATCTCGCCGACGAAAAACTGAGCGCGGGTGAAAATGAAAAACCTGTAGCCTCGGGCATACTTTTTTTTGTTTCTTAAGATTTTTGCTGGATGATTGCTGCCGCTTGACTTCTGTCACAGCGGGTTTTGTTTTTAGTGGGGGGATTGGTGGGGGTGGGGGTGGGGATGGGGTTCCGCTCAAGTTGGAATAAGCTTAAGAGCACTTTTCTCTCGCTGCAGTGAGTTGTCTGAGGCGTGCGCTGTGTAGTAGCTGACAGCGTGGTATTACCTAATTTTTCCATTCAGTTTCCTTCCTCCCTCTCTCTCTCTCTCTCTCTCTCTCTCTCTCTCTGTGTGTGTGTGCGTGCGTCTGCGTGTGCGTATGTGTGTGCCTATTTGTGTGTCTTTTGGGTAATTTACAACAGTGTTATTGCTTTACATGTATATCCATATTATTGATTTTGCTGAAGATTGGTGCCGTTGTCGTGGGGTGTTTCTTTGTTTGTTTCTTTGTTTGTTTGTTTTGGGGGGTTCTCTGTGACTGTTTACGAGGTGTCCTACAGTTTTCTTTGACTAAAGAATTTGCACCAAGTCGCGTAGAATCGATGTCCTCTGTGACGTCACCAGCTCCCATTCTAAAAGTTGTCCACGCTCACCTTTCTGCGCGCTGACCCCTTGGTGGTGGCCTTCCCTCACCTCTGACCCCTTGGTGGTGTCCTTCCCTCACCCCCTGGGGCGGGTTTCAAAATAGGTAGTCGATCTTGGTCGCAAGATCTTGCTTCGCAGTAAGAGCTAGCTAAAAAAGAAACTACCCAACGTGACGAAGTAATGCGCATGCGTAGACGTCACGACAAGAGGTGAACTGGCCACATTTCAATGGCCGACGTGTTGCCGGTTCATCCAGAAAACGCTCTATTTCGAGATACTAGCAACCCATCCAAAGAAAATAGAAGCCATGCACAGCATTAATTTATCAAAGGTGTATGTTGAATGCAGTAATAGATCGTGAAACCTCCTACAGTTTACACATCGAATGCAGGTCAACGCATCCACGACGAACTTTTGTCTCGAATCTTAAAAGCTAGGCACCTCTCAAGCTGCCTCGCTCAATCTACGCTCGTCTACGATTGGCTCGATAGCAAGCAAAGAATGAAACTGCCCATTCGGCGAGATCTACGTAGATCTACCGAGATCTTCGCATTTTGAAACCCGCCCCTGTGCACCGACCGTGAAAGCAATTCTGCATGAGCGCCTGCTCTGTTTACCTCCGATCATGTTTTCACACTTCTTTATATGGAGAGCGCTACCTCCCTCCCCTCCGGCCATTGGGGTCACCACTCGGGATCTTCTTGGTCTACTCCTTCCCAGGACTATCGCCCGTTTCCTACCCGGAGGCAATTATGCTGTTTGTTGACTTTTTCCCTTTCCACCAAAACTGCGGCAACACTAAGAGGAATATAGATGAATGCCGTGTTATGATGCTCGGTTTAGTTCAGCCTTTGCGTAGATGTGGATAAGGAGCGTGTTATGTCACCCTCTCACGAGAACTGTGACTCGTAACTGCGCCTTCCTCGCGCCTGGCTAAAGGAATGTGTCTGTCTGTCTGTCTGTCTGTCTGTCTGTCTGTCTGTCTGTCTGTCTGTCTGTCTGTCTGTCTCTGTCGTTCGTTCTCTCTCTCTCAATGCATGTCTGTCTCTCTCTGTCTCTATTTCTCTCTGTGTCTCTCTCTCTCTTGTTGTTTTTTTTCTCTCTCTTTCTCTCTCTCTCTCTCTCTCTCTCTCTCTGTCTGTGTCTGTCTGTGTGTCTGTCTGTCTCCCCCCCCTCTCTGTCTGTCTGTCTGTCTGTCTGTCTGTCTGTCTGTCTGTCTGTCTGTCTGTCTGTCTGTCTGTCTGTCTGTCTGTCTGTCGCTGTCGTTCGTTCTCTCTCAATGCATGTCTGTCTCTCTCTGTCTCTATTTCTTTCTCTCTCTCTCTCTCTCTCTCTCTCTCTCTCTCTCTCTCTCTCAGCGCGCGCGCGCGCGTGTGTATGTTGTGATTGGCGCGCGCGTGTGTATGTTGTGATTGGCGCGCGCGTGTGTATGTTGTGATTGGCACGCGCGTGTGTGTGTGCGTGTGTGCGTATGTTGTGATTGATGACTGAACGTCTCTACACAGTACACGTGTACACCAGGCATACGTCTGGGCTTGTTGTCAAAACGAATGAATCTGCTCATGCATGCAGCACGTCATGCGACTGTGCTAGTATAGATACCACCATCTCAAAAGCTGGCTGCTGTGTGGAGAGTTCCTACTCGTCAGATCTTTGCCGACTGCATCTTGTCGTCAGTACAATGTCACAGTCCGTTGTAGAGAAATAACCTGCAAGAATGAGCCATAAACATGTGTGCATGAAACTATAGATAACACCAAAGAACACACTTAGGGTCGAAACTGCGCACGTTGATCGGCTGGTGACGTGGAATTCTGTATCGCGTTTGACGAACGCGGGTAGGTAGATTTTCACTTTGAAATATATTGAAGAAATTTACTCACAAGTATAGCTCCAGTAGCCAGCCCAGCACCCACGTCCTGAACTTGTGTTAGTGCTTGTGTGTCAGGTTTGGTGGGGAACGGTCCATCACGCCTCCTGTCATTGTACTTCGTCATCCTGAAGTCAAACGAAGGGCAGCGTGTCGGACTCTCGCCTGACTATAAAAATAACCCAACACTTTTCTGTCTGTCCCTCTCAGAGTTTCAACTTTGCATGTAAATCCCGGTGTCCCAGTCAGTCTATAAAAGTTTGTGTGGGTGTTTTTTTTTGTAGTGTAATATGCACCCATGTACAACTACATTTTCCCACTATACGTATACGGGGGTTGCTTGTGGCGAGACGAGGTTAGGGATGCACGCACTTGTTGATTTGCTTATACATTTACATATTATAACTGTTCTTCGAGTGAACAAATTACCCCGCCTACACTCGAGTAACGACTTGTGTGGGTTTTTTTTAAAAAATGTAATCAATTTCCGTAACGTCCTGAAGATTCAGACTCCACCAGTGAGGGCAGTTTCGCCCACTAACGCTGGAAATCAAATGGGACATGAAGGGCTAATCAGTTTTCTCGTGCTTGATTTCTCCTGTAGGCAGCAGGTGACGGTATCGGATGTCTCCAACTCGTGGGATCAATTCATTAACCTCAGCCAGCGCGTGCAGTGAGATGCGTACCGCCATATGGTAGCTTGACAATTGCTGTGCCGTCAATATCCGACAGCTGGCCCGTCTCTTCCTGCCATCTGGATTGCTGTGAATGCGTGGCTGGCTCCATTGTGTAGGAAAGTCAGGGAATGGCATCTATCTTGAAAGAGGCTCGCCATTGGTCAAAATTTTGCGATTATGTTGACAAGCATTGTAAATGCATTGCGTTAACACTTACATCCCTGGTATGTTTTCTACACCGCTCCCATACTTTCTACCTTGGCGACTTGTGTCTCGCTGTCGTCGGTCCTTAATCGCACTTTTCCACTACTTTGGTCTGCCAACGTCGTTGCTATGATTCTATCAGAACGTAGTGGTTTCTGTCATGTGTCGAACATTCTGCACCTCTATCATCCTGTTCCTCACACTTTCTGCAGGCGTATGTAGTACAACTTGCTTTCTCTTGGAGCGCTTTGCTATCTGCCGATGATTCAAACTTTCTGCTACTCTGCCCTCGTATGCGTCACACTCTCAATAGACACTGTGTGTACATGTACGTAAGTGTGACAGATTGCCCATAAGAGTGACACGGGCCAGTCCGCCTGTTTCCTAGAGCTGTAGGTCGGGGTAGGGTGTTACGATAGCATCAGGCCAGGAATGGCAGGGCCCGAGGCTGAGGGGAGGCAGTCGTCTGCTGACCAGTCCTGGACACCGTAGTGTCCGCGCGGGGACGCGCCACAGCCAGCCGCAGTGCAGGTCATTGGGTACCCACAGCCACACATGGCCGCCCGTGAAGCAGCTCTGGAGGTTGTTGTGATTCTAGAACATTCGTCTGGTAAGTAGAATTGTCTGTCGTTATTTTCATACTTGAATGTAAGATTCTTGGGTGTGGTAGTTAAGGATTTATTTGAAATTGTTATGGATTCTATCAAGCAGAACTCGGGGTGATGTTGACGGCTGCAAGTGTAGCGGATACATGAATACTTTGTTTTAAAAAGTCTTCGTCACCGCCACTGTCATTTCACAGAGCAATATGGAAATGCTTGATAAGTGTAAAACAGGCGTTTCTACTCGTTCAAGGGTTAGAGGCGAAATGATAATCTCTCTGTCAGCCGTCCCTCTCACTTCCGCCCTTGCAGTCGGGATTCCCTCCGTCCTTGGAGCCTTCCCAGCCAAATGCCAGCATTAGTACGGCGGCGCTAACGAGCCAGCTTGCCTCCTCTGCAGCGCACGTGGGGCTCTGGGCACTTGCAGGTGTGGAGGGCAAACACGTTGCGAGGGAGCAGTCAGCTTCCCGCTCTATGGCAGGGAGGCAGCTGGGCAGTCAGGAGGGGCCAGGCCAGGGGCTGGCTGACGTGTTTGCCAGGACCGCGGTCTCCGTGCCTCGCTGTACCCCGCGCTGCTTTGCAGGGCCGGATCTCAGGAGGTGGGCCTGCTCATCGTTCCTGCCCCGCTCTGGACACACGCCTGCCCGCTGCTCCGTCACTCCGAGCCTCTCTGCTCTGTCCCCAGCCACGTTTTTTCCCTCCTGTTCGCTCTCTTGCCCCGCCTCAATCGGAGACAAAGTATCTCCTTACTGGATATTGTGGGAATAAATCTGGGCTTTTGTTTTGTGCTTTTTGCCGTGTGCTCTAAATAGGAGTCATAAGGCGATTGGCGAGGGGATGGCCTTTTCGCCTGGAAAGAAACGAGAAGACTGAGAGAAAGAGAGACAAAAAGTTTCCGAGTTTCGAAGTTTGGCTTGTTGAATAGAGTGTTATGATGACTTAATTACCGTTCTGATCAAGGTAGTATGCTGTACACGTTGTTGTTGTTGTTGCTGCTGCTGTTGTCGTTGTTACTTTTTATATGCTGTTAACTGGTATTTTACTGTTCAAAGTTTGCTGTCGTCATTGTGTGAACTGGAACACTAGCGTACGTTTTGGTTCACGCTTTTCCGATGTGTCCCCGCCATTTTATACAGTATCGAAAACACTTCGTTCTCCATTTAGGATCAAGTGCTTGCACGTGTTGTTTTGCTGTCGTTTTTCCATGAGTTCATTCTCCTCTCACTCCTCCTCCTTACCGCCTTCTCCCACTTCCTCTCTCACTCTCCTTCCTGCCTAGGGTCTGGCCATAGTTCTTTTTGAGCCTTGCACGGAATCCGGAAGAGGATGGAGGCGGGCGGAAGCAGGGACGGGGAGGAAACCACTTCAATGGTGCACAGTGCATTCCAGGCCGGGATTTGAACCCGCACCTCCCTGGTCACGGCCTCCCGTCGCGCCATTCATGGCCACCCGCCTTAGATCAACGTGATTCCACCACCCAGTCCTCCCTTGTAGCAACTTAAAGCGTATCACGTCACTGCGCGGCAGTCTGCGAGGGCGGTCCTCGTTTTCCGCTGACACACCTGGCATCAAGATGTGTGCCGGAAATGCAGAATTTTTAAAGAAGAGCGGAGATAGATGATACGTAGCGTGTGGTCAGTACTGGCTCCTGGATGAGAATCACGTAGCTTGAGGGCCAGGTTGAGGGAGGAAAAAGGGCGGGAACGCTTTCTGTCACTTCGCTCCTTTCTGCCAAGCCGCCACCACACAGTTCCAGGTCTGGTAGGACAGGGCCCGTAACTCCACGAGGGCGGATAGAGTTGCCTCCCTTTCGTTGTCCTCGGTCCTATATCTCCCTGCCAAGCTGGGGTGTAAATGACCGCGAAGGAGAGGGTGACGGGTGTGGGGTTTTGACATAGATGCGCCTAGTGGCTTCAGAGAAATGGAAATATTTACACAGCCTCGTGTTGTTTTCTTCCGCGGATTCGAGAGTAAAGTGTTAATCAATAGAATCAACCCTGACATTCAGGAGTCACGTTTTTGTGTCCTGAGTGATGCGCGTTAGTCGCCAGTGGCTTCGATTCGGTGTAAGATATTTATCTACACTAGATTAGTCAACTTCCCTTCTGTTTCAGATGTAATATTACGAATCAATGGTAATGACCACACATCCATCTGCAATTATCTTCTGAAGACACTGGATTCTTAAAACTATAAACTATGCCGTTAGCACAGCGCTGCCATAACTTTCTCTGTGTGGTTTTTCCCTGTCATTTTTATAAGCAAGGCATTAGCTTCCTTAAGTCGACTTCTCGTACGCACCCAGAGCAATTATCACGTAATAGAGGGACGAGTGTAGCACCCAGAATGGGGGAAAAGTATGAGCGTTTTCATATCTCACACTGTATATTTCCTCTTCGTTCTAAGACTTGGGAAAACACCAGGGGTTCTTCAGTAGAGTGTTTTTATAGAATGTGGCGCAGACATTTCTAGAATCCAGGAAGAACATGTTTGCTCGAGGTTGTGATGTCGCGATGTCACCCTGTGCGGTCAAAGCGAACGGTCTTCAGTCTGTTTGGGTTCGGCTTCGTCCGTCACCAGTTTGGGTGCCAGTCTGCACTCGCCCTGGAATCCACTTCCTCCTCAAAGAGCCAGAGCTGTCCGCACAAGCAGATCGCCCATCGCGTGACCAGTGCGTCCTAAATCTCCATGTTCCCCTGCGCCTCTTCTTGCCCGGCGTTCAAAGGCGGCAACTGTTGCGCCTCTACTCCTCATAACAACACGCACTGAGGTTTCGCCGCACGCTTTCTGTTTGCCCCGTCATCTCGGCAGGATGTGCGTATGGGCCGGGGGATCAAAACCAAATCTATAGAAACGCGCCTTCCCAAATCCATATCATCGTCGGCTTGCGGAAGAGGAAGGAGAAAAGTGCGCGCCATTGGGCCTGCTCCCCTCGGGGCGCCTCGAGGTCGGGTGTCAGAGGTCAGGGGTGAGGGCCCTCTGGAGCGAGAGCCAGCCAGTAGGGGCCCGCCGAGGCACGGATCCCTGTTTGCTGTTTACCGCCTAAAACAAAGAGAGCAGGGGTTGGAGGGGAGAGAGAGCTTTGCCCCAGCAGTTAGCCCCAGTAGCTTTGAGGGGACGGTCGTGTGGAGGGACTGTTCTCAGCCGTATTCGTATTCCACAACAACAGAGAGAGGACCCTGGTCATAGGAAGCTCTCCCCTCGCTCCCCGTGTGTCGTGATCTCCGCAAGAACTTGCTGGACCTACTCGGCCGTGTGCATGTGGAATAAGGAGTCGCTACTGAGCCATCAAACCCGATCATGCAATGTGCTTCACCTGAGTGGCGGGATCTTTCTGAACGTTGGATGTTGTAACCTATGGTGGCCGCAACTATGAGATACATAGCGCCCTAAGACTGTGCGTGCAAAGCATTCTCTGATGATCCGAATCTAGACCAACCTGCTGACCACGTAAGGACCTACCCAGATCAGACGACATGCATCTCAAGGACTTTCTCTCGCTGACCAACGCCGCAGTGCTAGGCGGTGTGGGATACCTGAAGAAGTCCATGCACATCACACAGCCCACCGTGGCCCCGGTATGTAGTCCTTGCCCCCTGGGTATCATTGTTTAGCGGCGTATGTTGGCCCTCTGTTGGCCAGTCATCGGTCCAGCACCGCTCCTGTGAGGGCTTGCTCTCAGTGTGCTGTTTCGCTTTGTGTGAATGGCTTTTCCATGTAAATTTGCCAGCAGTGAGTTCAAATGTATGTTTAACTTTCCTTACACTGAGAAACGATATTTTAGAATAGAAAAGTTTTTTTTCCATGAGTGTCGAGTACTGGATTGTTATACAAGCAACGTGATTTCCGATGTATGCCGTGCCTTCGACTAAATGTTGTTGGAAATATACATTACTGCCTCGGAGAAATTTCATGATGCGATGAAAATAACATGTCTCCTACTCTGTGTACATTTGTTTAAATTGCATTGATATTTCTTGAGAAACGAACATTAATGTGCATTTTTATATGTGCCAACATGAAAGATTGTTTCACCTTTTATAATCAAAGAATGTTTCAGGCCACGATATGAATTGTGTGCAGTTAACCTACTCATTCAAATACAAAAACAGTATTCTAAAATAATCACACCTAAGATCTACTAGATAATGTGTATACACAGGGTTTTTTTGGTGTGGTTTTTTATACGTCCGCTCATCTATAGTCAACACACACCATGATAGTTTTTCCGATTGGTGCACGTAAAAGGTTGCCTGTTAAAATAAAGACATCATGAGAAGGAAAAGAAATTAGGACAAAACCAACAGAATGGCTTAGTTTTTCGTGAGTTCTTTGCTTGGCTTGAGAATCGATTTTGGGAATGACAGAATAATACCGGAAAACGTTTAGCTGCTTTCAAATGAAAATGGATTGGTAACATTGATGCATTTCCACGTAATAAGGTGAAAGACTTTTATCTCTGTCTCAAAACAGCAATGTATGTATATGTAAATTGAGTACACAGATGTTGCCGAAGAGAAATATGTTGAGAAATCATAATGTAAATGACTGTGCATATTGGAAGAAGACATCTACATAGCGAGAGCGGCATTCTTTTTTCATATGGCTTTGTCACACGAAACATGCCTGTTCCTGGCAATACGAAAGTCGAATGAAATCATTATCACAGCTTGGGGGGCTTTCACATGCAACGTTGTGCGCCTTTTCCTAACATAGCACCACGACTCTGCGCTTCTGGTTGACTGTATCTGTATCTGTCTTCTGTAAACAGAAGACCCCGTTGACGTGCACTATTATGCTGGAAGAGTTATCTTCCGCTGTGGCAGCTACAGGAATTCTGTGTTTTAAGTCCATGGTCCAGCGGTTGAAAACCGGACTTTGTATTCCGCGGAGCATTTGTCTTTCTGCCAGCACCCCACCTGTCCGTGAGAACGTTATGAACCAGGAGATCTCCCAGAGGCTCTTAGTGTATGGAAATACATTCTAATTACAGTGAAATCAATTTTGACTGGGCATTTCCAAGTTGCAGTGTGTTTGCAAGGAATTTATAGACAGTAATACCTCTTGTGAAAAAGTTTATAAAATAAACAATGGCGCATTACTAAAAATAATATGAAACATCTAGAATATTTTAAAAGAATGATTAAAAGTATTATGTTTGGGCTTGTAAGCAATGTTCGTTAACAGGAAGAAAAATAAACATTTTTGTATCTTTTTTTACAAACTAAATATTTTGCCATCCTCGATTGAAATAATTTCACTTTTCGAGAGAAAACCCCCCACAACCCAGATGGAATATACTGTCACTTGCGCGCGTCAACACCGAAAATTCCACTCTGAAAACTTTGCCGTACGTGCATACTTTGGGAGCAGACCGCCAATGTCAGTGCCCGGACTAAAATTAGAATCCTACAGATGGTCCATTGTGAGGGCGCACCCCGAGACGCCAAGAAGTCAACACGCGTTTATTGCCATTCGAGCAATCAGCACAGGGTGCACACTCGGCTGCGCCGGGAAGACGTCCCCCGTGTTCGAGGGAAGAAAGGCTCCCCTGTCTTCCCCAGACCCGCTGATGAGGCTCTCCGTCATGACATGTCGTCCTGGCATCCCGGTGTGGCCAGCATACTCTGCACAGGTGCCTGCCATAGCCCCGTGCCGGGAATAGTCCCGCTTCCCTTAGCTCCAGTTCGTAGCTCCAAGGTACAGCCCGCAGAGAGACAAAGGGAAGGGGCGAAAGGGTAAAATGCCCAGTTGCCTGCCACCATCAGCTTCAGAGTCAGCACCCAGGTGCGAATGAGGGCGGAGATTGGAGAGTTTCATTTTGCCCCAGACATTTACCTCGCTCTGTGTATGCGGCAAAGGGAGGCCTTCACAGAAACTCGCAAGCGTGTCTTCATCGACGCTTCGATGTCTCCTCATCCAACCATTGACCCGTCTCCTCTAAGGCATATTTACCTGTCTTGATTAAAGCCTTGTACTCTGTTCCTGCTACAAGAAGACTGATTACAACAAGGCATTCTGGTCGGTCCTAATCAAAGTTTCAATGTCAATGCCAGGTCCCGAAACGGGCGTACCGTGCAAGGCGAGCATTCCCTCACCCTCGGGCACGGTTTGCCCGTGCCTCTCAGCTCCCTCGGGGCACAAAGCCCGCCATCCAGGGGCAAAAAATCCCAACATTTCGTTCCCAGACGCCACCTCCGGACTCGTCACGACCCGGGGCCCCGGGAGCCGCGCCTGCCTCAGTCTCCCATTGTCTACGGGCAACCCGTGTTTGGCTCGCAGGCGACTGGCAGCGTTCGAGAAGCAGGCCGTGAAAACTCTCACTGCAGTCCTCAGGGTCGCTCGCCTAATTGCCCTTTCTTATGCCGGGCCGCCGTGTTTGACTGGGAAATAGAGCGGGCTGCGACGAGATCCGCGAGGTGAGCGTAAGAATCTCAAGGTTAAGGCTGTCATTCGTTCTCCACAAGTCTTCTTGCCGTTGAAGGCTTGCGCCGAGTGTTTGTGTATGCGTATGCACGTGCAAGTCTCGTCGGGATTTGAGTGTTGTCGCGCTGTCAAAACAGAGGGAGACAAAAAAGGAACGGTCTCATCTTGCGTGTGCGGAAGAATCCCCATATCATTCCGAGCATGCCGCATCTGGAGTGGGTGTCGGCTGTCACGACCTACACCGCATACTTCGATAGGCAGTCCCCAGTCCACATTTATCGCCAGAACCGTTGGTTGGCGTTGTGTTTCACCCTTGGCTGGTCAGCTTGCGGTCATTGGGAAATTTAAATCCTAGACTCGCGGCTGCATCGTCCTTTCATTGGTTTCGCATCGAGTCTCTCCTGTATTGAAGAACGAATAGAAAAACGTGGGGGTGAGGGGTAAAAGGAGCAAGGCGGGAGAGCAAAAGTTATTTCAGAGACCTTTGTTCTGAGTGGTCGGGCACTGTTGTAAGTCCTGAGATAATATTGGTGCAGCACTGGGGTGGCACTATGGCGCTCTGTCTGCCATTTGTCCCTGGGCTTGAGCCAAAAGGCAAAATAATCACGAGCCTAGAATCCCTCCTTGTCGTTTCTTTGATTTTGTTCTGGTTCCTTTCCGAAGCACTGCTCCTCAAAACAATTTTTAGACAGGAAAAAGAACTACATTCGTTTTTATTTTAAAAAGTTGTTCATGGTCTCTTCAAGGTCTTTGTTCCCTGGTTTGTGTGGATATTCATCTGATCATTTCTAAACCTTGCTCTTGCCCTCCATAAGGCCATCCATCTGGTGCATCCATTTCTTTCTTTCCAATCTGAAATAACAAAGCCCCAAGCAAATTTTCATTGAGCTCCTGTTGCTAGGATTCACCTGTTCCTGGCTCATCCTGCCTAGACGCCCAGCCTGGGAGGCTCCACATCAATCGTCGATATAATCTTCTGTAAATCTCTTTCCTTGTCCTCTTCTCAGCTTGCCCATTCTGTCTGGAATTTTCTGGAGACGCCGGGTCTCACGCCCTCTATGGGACAAGACTCTGCCCCAGAGGACCTTCCTGACCTGTCCTCAGTCTGGCAGTCTCTTGCACTGGCCTGGTTCTCACCCCAACGAACCCGAATCCACTCCAGTTATAGCTGAGACAGCAACGGTTACATTCCCACTTAATGTGCATCGAAGGCAGTATCATCTTATTTGATGCCGGCCTATTCTGGGAAGGGCCATGGATGTGCTTTTCAGAAACCAGTGCTGGAAAGCGCGGACAGGAAGACAGAGGGGTTTAGGAAGCAGGACCCGAGGATAGAGCGGGCCTTTTGAACTCCCAGACAGCCTCATCCCCTCATTGGCTACTGAATATGATCCCAGTCTCCGTCCTGTCTCTACATCTCAACGACCTCTCCGTCCCCGGCTAGCTCTGTCAACATGGCCGCAGTTCTTGCGACCTCCTGGTGCTTTCTGTGCCTTGGTCTTGCTGTCTTCTCTGTCTGCCCTCGCTTCCTTCCATGGAGGCCGTGTCAACAGAGGTTCTGTTTTCGTCCTTTCTGGAAGACTTTGGATCCTCTGGGTGGAATAGGAGTACGTCCCTATTTGAATACCGAGTCCTTGTCAATAAGGATATGATTGCCAGATGTCCACTTTTGGAAAGGCTTTGTAGGTAACGGGAACCCTGCCTTGTGCGTCTAATTCTCTTGTAATCCGTTTGTAGAGCTCGTGCATGGTTAAAGTCAACAGAGCAAAGATAAGGATAGATTTGTGAACGCACGTCGAGCACTTGTAAGACCTCTCACTCGTTTCTCTTTTTGGGGTCTTTCTTCATATCTTTGACTCTCTCTCTCTCTCTTTCTCTCTCTCTCGTCCTTGGATTGGCACAGTATTACTCCTCTTCGAACAGTTATCTGAGCAAAGCCAGGTGGACACAGAGGGCGATCTTCTCTCGCGACACTTGGTCCGCTGTAGACTTTGCTTGCCGTGAGGGGATAATCCCTTCCCCCAATGAGGGGGGCTGGAATGCGAGGTCTGCTTTGGTCCCCCAGACCGGTGCTTGGTCTCCAAGTGTACTGTTGACCAAACTGTCCCCCCTCGGTGCAAGTGATTGAGTCATAAACGATGTATTCATGCAGCGAATAACTCCTTTCCATCTTTCTTTACATATCGTGAAGTGTGACTGACAGAAAGAGCATTAATATGTTTATTTTCTCTCTCTCTCTCTCTCTCTATATATATATATATATATATATATATATATGTGTGTGTGTGTGTGAGTGTGTGTCTGTTAGTTTTCTGATCGCTGAGTTTGTGTTTGATTACACTTGAATTATAAACGTATGACGTATACCCGCACATTTTAGTGTAAGATCAGTCAGTACTTGGCGAGGTATCAATGGCTGAGCACGCACACGCGCTTCCACCCACTGACTTTATATTACGAAGGTGACTTTTCCCAGCAGACACCGTGTAACGAGTCTTCGCCACTGCAGTCAGTTTGCTGGGGGTGCAGAGGGGGTGTGTCGGGAAAAGAACTGGGGGAGGGGACGGGAGGGGTGGCGAGGGTGAGGATTGTAAGTGTTACCTGGAGAGTGAAGCTCCCCACTTAGCGAGAGGCAGTCCAGACATGCGCGTTGGTGGCAGCAGGCGATCACTTCACTTTGACCCAGTGCCAGGCAGGCAGTCAGTTTGAGAGTGACACGAGAGGGAAGTCAGCCCGTTTGCAGATCTGTGTCGCAACAAGCACACGGCAGCCATGTCGTCCCCCTCAAGCGCTTCGGAAGCCCGTGTGTCGAAGACGTGATACACAAGCTGTCGGCTGCGATGGAGAGCGCTGTAGAAGTGTGGGGAAGGGCAGCGGGACGGCTCCCTGCACAGAGTCGCCTCGAAGGGGAGCCGTCCCTGATGCAGACGGGGTCTCCCAGGTCCGCTGTTCCCTACGTCAAGCCTGCCCTGCACAGTCTGGACGATCACCAGCTCAGCTTTAAACACAGACGCTCCACCTCCGCCATTGCCAGGAACAGCAGCGACTCCAATTTGATGAACACGTGGTGCCCTGGAAGTCGACGTTCCTACCATGAGATCCTGACGGGCGGGTCGGACAGGAGTAGTTCTGGAATGGGTGGAGGTAACGGTGACAGCGCTCAGTCCGCTGTCGCCACGGTGTCGCCCAGAGGCAAAATCGCTGCTGATTTTTCCTACGAGCAGATGATCAGAGACGCGGAGGAGACTATAAAGAATAGACACCTGATGCGCAACAACCTCTGTAGAGCACAGGCCTCGATCCAGACCTGCATGGAATCCGGGTTGGCCGTGAAGAAAAAGAAGCCAGTGTCCCTGCCACCAGACAGCGCCGGTGTGAAATTTACTGCGTCTGATAGAACCTGTGTCCCCGTTCCGCTCAAGAGCGAACAGCGACCTGGATTTAGCAACTTTCGCAGTGCGCGAAGTTCAGCCCAGAGTCATCGCTTGGGGAACTTGGGGATGAGCTACGAATGGCCGTGTGCTGATGGAGCATGGTCTGATTCTAAAGATTACGAAACTGACGATGATGCAAACCTCTATGAAAACTTCCCTCCGAGCGACACCTGTAGTTTGAAGTCTGCAGTGTATGAGAACGTGGACTTTCCTGGCATTTCCCGAGAAAGTGAGAAAGCGCATTCAGACGAAGGAGACAGAGAAGAGGAAACCGTATACAAAAATGTTGCACTGGCTATCGAGCCTTCTAATGGCGATATTAGTTCAACAAACACAAACTCTAACGGTGACCGAACCCTCGGAACTCCAAAGTCAGACGCAGATGACGTCAATCAAGGTGATGACTCTAATGACGTAAAACTTCGAAGTCATCAGACTTTGGAATCAGGGCGGGCGCTGCCTCTTTGTGTCCGTGACGACTGGGAACTGAACCGTCGCCTGACGCGGCCCTACGGTGTCCTGGCCTCGACCTTGGCCCGCAGTCAGGATGACTCCCAGCTGAGCCGCTCGCTTCAGCAGCTGGGCACTGGCGACAGACACGCTTTCCGCATCGGCAATTTCCATGGGTGGAAGGTAGGCAGGCTAACAGCTGCAGATGATCTTTGCCCTATTAACAATGGAGATTTCTGCAGAGAGTCGCAATGTGAGAGGATGTGTTTGATTGTCTTGCTCGTGTGCGTGTGTGTGCGATAGCATAGTGGTGTGTACACGTCTTATGTTATTGACATATTACAAAACTTGTGCTCACGGCTTCAACGTTTTGCCTCATCTCTTTCACGTGCACCTCAACATGCATGACTCCATGGACAGGTCTGCAGTCGTGAACATAACCTGCACAGTGGAAATGTTCTAAAACGCGATCGTTGTTGGTTTCGAGTCCACAGGACCCTGAGTACACAAGACCTCTTCCGCCTCAGACTCTTTGCCTCTGAAGCGAACCAGACCTGTCGTGGAGGCGCAGGTCGCACTTACTGACAGCGTTCTTGCAGACAGACAGAGGAAGTGAGTGGGGTCGACGGTCTTCAGAGCGAGCAAACTCACGCCTGGCGAGGCTGTTGATCTAGACGGCCAACCCCTCTCCTATCCTGTCCCCTGTCTTGTCAGCACATGGTGTTTGGACCCACAGAAAAGGTGTCCCTCCTTCTGGTCCCTGTCTTCCTGCCCTCCCCCGCTTCCTGTTGTTCACTCAGTAGGGAGCAACTTCTGTAGCGTGGTGTGACTGTTTGCTTTCGTGGAGAGTAGACATTGATTGGTTTTTGGTTTTTCTATATGTTGCTTTGCAAGCGGTGCAACCCAAGGCTCCCCCCTCCCCCTCCCCCCTCTCTGTCTGTCTGTCTCTCTGTCTGTCTGTCTGTCTGTCTGTCTGTCTCTCTGTCTCTCTGTCTCTCTGTCTCTCTCTTTCTCTCTCTCTCACTCTCTCTCTCTCACTCACTCTCTCTCTCTTTCTTTCTCTCTCTCTCACACACTCTCTCTCTCTCTCTCTCTCTCTCTCTCTCTCTCTCTCTCTCCTTTTCTGACATGAGGCTACTAGGGTCGTGCGTAAATCCTTGGCAAACGCAGGTCCTGGGCTGGCTGAATAGCATCACGTGCCTTGTCTTCAGTGAGCTTGAGCTCTGCAGTCAGCTGCCCCTAAAACCTGGGAGTGCACTCAAACTGGGATTTCGAGCAGAGAAGGAAAGACAGACAGACGGACGGACATACAGACAAATAGACGAACGGAAGAACAAACAGATGCATAGGAAGACACGGAGTGACAGAGACCGACCAACCGACAGACACGCACGCACATACACATGCACACAGGCAGACACACAAACAAACACAGACATAATGATTGACAGACTGACAGACACACACAGACGCACACATACAGGCAAACGCACGGAGAGACAAACCCACAGACCCTGCCTAGTTCATGGCTGGGCTCTATGAAGGATGCGTGCAGGCGAAAGATGGGTTTGCATGAGATCATCTCCATGGCAGCACATGTAGTGATGATACCGTGGCTGCGGACAGTTTGCCCAGTCCAAGCTGGGGATGCCAGGCTGGCAGTGGTGTGAAGATGCTGCTCGGGTGATGAGCGCTGTGTTGGAGTTGACACCTCTGGCCGTTTACTTTGCAAAAGAAATAGGTTAGCGGTCTACCAAAGAAAGACGAAGGCTAATATTCCCCAAAATAACGAAGGGGGAAAGGATTTTGTGGACTGACTTCGATCGCTGGAGGAGGTTGAAGTTGAAAGAGCTTGAGAAAAAGGCCAGGAACGGAGAGAGGGGAAAAGGGAGGTGGGGACAGGGCGGGGGGTGGGGGTGGGGTGGAGGGGGGGAGGGAAGAGCAGGAGGGACACGGGGTTAAATGGTGCTAGTGCAGATGGATGAGAATCATTGTCTTCAGAGACCAAGAATGCCTTGAACCGACATAGGGAACCGTGTGATGAGGGGGTTTGCGGTGGGCTCTGGAAGAGAGGCAAGAAGAAGGGGTAGGAGTGTGGAATGGACAGAACATGGGGAGGGGGGGGTCGCATCCCTTGGATGGAAATTAGGGAGGAAGGCAGGAGAGGGAGATGAAAGGATCCATCGACCTCGACGACCTGAGGGTGGGGATGGGGATGGGGATGAGGGCTGACTTCCTGCGAGGGTCGATGGCAGGCTCCCTGCCCGACTCCCGGGCCTCACGTCCCGCTCAGCTGGAGCGACTCCCTGTCTCCTGCATTCCCGCCCTACCCCCCGCCTTTCCCCGCCCCCCACCCCTCCTTTTCCCCACCTTTCCCCACCCCCTGCTGTGTGTATGCACTGCAACCGTGTGTGCATCTGCAGGAGCAGCGGTCGAGTGCACCAGTGACGTCAGCTCTCGATTGCGGTCGTGCCTGTCGTGTGGATGTTTGGCAGTGTTGGTCGTGTAGAAATGGAGAAGTTTCTGTAGACCTGCGGAAGCCATTCAGGGTGTTTCCATCAGGAAGTACCATAGCTACGGGACGTGGCGAGCGTACTGCACCACAACGGTGCTGTATTTAAGACTGTAGAGCCAGGCATGTGACTAAGATCACGTGTTGCTGGAGTAAAGATAGTTTAATTGCTCATAAACTATGGCCGTAACACACAGCATATTATGCGCCCGAGGAAGGCATAATCTGTGCCTGAAAAAGAAGTACTCCTGAGAGGGCAGTGATGGTGCACCGTAGTGCGATTAACCCTTGTATGCGGCCATGCGCCATCATGAGACTGTGATTCTCTCCGGGGAGTGGGGCTGGAGCTGGTGCCTGATTACGTTTGTTACTGCAGTAGTCGCCAGGAGCCAGTAAACGACTGATCAAGCGGCCCAGTGACCAGGAGGTAAAATGTCAAGCTGTTTGAGACCCACACGTGGGTGATAAGTCGCTATATAAAACTTCACCTTTACCTTCAAAGGTGAGTCTGGCAACAATCAATAGCGTCTTGATGAATGGACTTTAGAAGCTGAATATCGTGCAGGGGGTGTCCTGTCCTGATGTCTTGTGCATGTTCCCAGTCTGTCATTACGCCCGTGGCAATAACGCAGTCCTGTCACCTTTTACACCGGAGTGACTGCGACACTTCCCTCCCCTTGCTATTCCCACACAGAGGCGAGAAGCAGAGCCTAGGAAGAGGGCGATGTCTGGGACACCCCATGGTGCTGCAGGCTGCCCAGCCCTAGCGGCCCGCCGCCACGCGTCCTCGTGCAGTGCGTGCGAATCCCCAGAGCAGGAAGTGTGCTGGGACACGCTAAGTCGTCCTGTGTTCTGGCACTCAGATGTCCCCTCTCCACCCGCGCCTGCCCCGACAGTCTGGCTTGTGCGGGGATACTCGTCCCTGTGCTGAGCCAGCGGTGTTTGGTCAGACCCTCGCCCTCCCCTGCCATCCCTTGAGAAGTGGCCCGCAGGTACATGAGAGAGGAGCTTGCAGGGAGGTGATGGAAGAAGGCGGAGGGGGCCTGGGGAAATGGAGGGGAGCGAGAACAAGAAGGGGTAAATATTGTTTTGAGAAGCTGGTAATGAAACTTGAGTCAAGGACTAAAATAGTAATTAGTTATTGCGAAATGCTTTTATCCGTTATGCTCGATAAACTGATTCAGCCCTTTTCGTGTATTTGGGGAATATGTTTGACGTGAGATAACCGTCACAGAATTCAATCCGCAGATCTGAGTTTACTGCTATGAAGGCACGGGATAGAGTCATTTAGTTATTAGACCTTCTCCTTCGCGCACACATAAAAACCGCTGAATCTTGCCAGAGGAGAACAAAGCGGATCATTCTGTCCCCGCAGTACACGGAAGCACTGCTGACGTCACATCCACGAGCATCCCGGTGTGCAGTAGGGAAGATGAGGTGAGGCCCCACAAGGCCCGGCTGTCAGGCGCTCTTGCCCGTCTGAAGGCCGAGCACCGCCAAGTCAGGTCGGCCTGTCCTCGCTCACCGCTCACCTGGAAATGCGACCAAATCTCTCGCAGACACTCGCGTGTTTGCGAGAACAGAGTGCTGGCCTTTCTTCCTGTTTTCCCGGGGTGTTTAAGGGCGGGCTGTTTTGACAGGGGGTGGAAATATTAATCGTCTCATTTTAAGATGTGCCCGGTAAAACAGCCTGGTTGAGGAGGCGCTGATGGCATATTCCCCCTCGAGTCCTGTGCACACGGACAAGCCCGAAGCGTAATGCGCTCTTCCGGAGTTGAGAATTGAGACGACGTTTGTTCAACGAGGGTGAAAGTTTTGGGGTCACAAATTGTCGACGAACTAGGAAGTGCCGCCTTTACTTCTTTTAACGAGATTCGGCCCAAAGGCTTTGCTTTCAAGAAATTATTTGCTTCCTCCCAAATGCCGGATATGTTTTCTCTCCCCCTTCTCGGTTATTTGGGCGAGCAGAGCGGTTGTGAGTGGAAGAGGGATCGACCTGTTGGTCCTCCAAACAGATGGGCGAAGGGGAAAGATTTGACGCCTGACCGCCATGTCGATTAACGCGAGGTCATCGGAGGTCATGGGGGCCTCCACACTCGGCTTGCACTCGCGCTTTATTCATCCAAGAGCCTGGAGCTGTGAGTTCGACACGGCGACAGGAGGCCATGTTTGTGTTTGTTTAGTGCATTCGACCCTACCACATAGAAATGCCCCCAAACATTGGTGAGGAAAATGTTAATCTTTGAAAAGTAAGAAAAAATTATCCTGACAGGGAAAGGTCGTGAACTTTAACGTCCTCCCACATAGAAATGCTCCTAAACGCTTGTCAGGATAATGTTAATCTTTGAAAAGTAAGAAATATTATCCTGACAGGGGAAGGTCGTAAAATTAAAACCAGTATTGCCGTCCTCTTCGTATGGAGATAATGCTGCAGGCGTACCTGAGCGGAAATAGCAGACTTAGGTCGGGTCGAGGAAAATGAATGACGGTGTTTTGTAATCTGACGTCCCTACCATCCGTCATCCTCCACTCTGCGCCCCGGAAATGGCTAATATATCGAACTAACCTCGATTGTTGTGACGGCCCAGATGTCCCCGTAGAAAAATGCAACAAACAAGCCTTCCCTTGGGGTCGACAGCCTCATAAAGAATGTGCAATGTGTGGTAGAAGCGTGTTTTTTAAATTTTGGGCTTGCTGTAAGGGGGCCTCAATATAACGAGTGAATTCCGTGGA